>JAEIIL010027222.1:1302-26742 GCA_018905715.1 Drosophila lini
TCGCAGAGGAAGGCGCTCTAGGTACATACTATAAGAATTTCATGTACCTGAAGAGTATTATTTCAGAAAAAGTTTCCTTACCTGCAGAGTATGAGAATCGCAGAGGAAGGCGCTCCTAGGTACACACAATACAAATTTAGATGAACAGGAAGGCGCTCTAGGTACAAGGGCCTTTTACGTACGACAATGCCATAGAAAGGGCCTTGCTTAGGTATACACCATGAGAATCGCAGAGGAAGGCGCTCTAGGTACATACTATAAGAATTTCATGTACCTGAAGAGTATTACAATTTCAGAAAAAGTTTCCTTACCTGCAGAGTATGAGAAGCGCAGAGAAAGGCGCTCTAGGTACAAACTATGAGAATAATTGCCTTTTTTAGGTACAGGTACAGGGCATGTAAATCACATAATTTTGTACCTAGACCGCCCTTCTCAGCTATTCATTTGTCGTATAGCCAAACCCAAACACGTCCAATCTCACCTTCCAGTGACTGTCATCCGTAATGGCAAGGAGGAGGTCATAGCCTCCCAGTTCGTTGTACCCGGCGATCTTGTGGTGGTCCGTAACGACGGAGATGTGCCCTGTGACCTCGTGCTACTGCAGTCCTCGCCCGGCTCCTCCAAGTGCCACGTGACCACGGCCAATCTGGATGGGGAGACCAACCTGAAGACCATATTGACGCCGCATAACTATGAGCTCGGCTCGGGAATGGGCCAAGGCTGCATTGTGTGCGAGCCAGCCACCCCGGATCTGTACAGCTTCAATGGACGCCTGGAGCTCAAGTCTGGGGAAGCCGCTTTGCCGCTGACCATTGATAACCTGCTGCTCCGTGGCGTTCGGCTCAAGGGCACCGACCGGGCGGTGGGCTGTGCCATCTACACGGGCATGCACACCAAGCTGCAGCTGAACAGTCGCTACACGGGCAACAAGTCCGCCTCCAGCGAGAAGTACATCAACAAGTTCATGGTGGCCTTGATCGTGGGCATGGTGGTGGTGGTGGTGGTGCTGTATCTCATCCAGCGGTAAGAGGAGGTCTCACAAAAGTTACTCCTTTACATATATACCTGCTTTTTCGATGCAGTCACAAGGAGGCCAAGATTGTGCCCACCATGCCTTACCTGGGCCCTCCCACCAACTTCAACTCGGCCTGGCAGATCTTCGAGGACTTCCTCTCCTTCCTTTTGCTCTTCAACTACATGGTGCCGATTTCCGCCTACATGAACATCGAACTGTATCGCATCTTTGGCATGCACTTCATGCACAACGACCTTCACTTGTATGACGAGGAGACCGACCAGCCTTGCCGGGTCAATGCCTCCAACCTCAACGAGGAGCTGGGCCAGGTCAACATCCTCTTCTCGGACAAGACGGGTACTCTCACCAAGAACCTCATGAAGTTCGTCAATTGCTATGTCTCGGGGCAGAGCTTCCAGCTGCAGAAGACCCAGCTTCTATGCCAGAACACTGGCGAGCAGCTGGAATTGGGTAAACTCGATGTGAGTATCCTTGGGAGTGAGTATCCTGGTAGCAAGTACTCTAATCCAAATCCATCCAGGCCGAGGCCAGCATCTTCTTCGAGGCTTTGACTGTCTGCCACACCGTGGAAGTGCTTCAGGGAGCGGCAAGCGAGAAGCCAGCGGAGTCCACATCCGAACGAAGCCGCCTGATGAACGGCGACATTGTGGGCCGCTACCAGGCCTCCAGTCCCGACGAGAAGGCCCTGCTCGAGGGCTGCGCCAGTTTGGGCCTTGTCTTTGAGGGTCAGGACAAGGACATACTACACATTCGTCGGTATCCTTGGGGAGGCGGCACCAGCACCGAGGAGCTGCGTTACGAGCGGCTTCATGTCCTGGAGTTCAGCTCGGAAAGGAAACGGATGAGCGTCATTTTGAGGGACTGCCAGAGTGGCACCATCTGGCTGTATAGCAAGGGAGCCGAGAACATCGTCTTTCCGCGATGCAAGCCAAGTCCGCGTCTGGAGCAGACCGATGAGCAGATCACCAAGTATGCCAAGGAGGGTCTACGCACTCTGGCCGTGGCCCGGCGTACTCTCAGCGAGGAGGAGTTGGCCAGCTTTGAGGCGGAGTACCACAACGCCAACATACAGCTAAGCAATCGCTCGGAGCTCATAGCCAAGTGCTATGAAGCTGTGGAGATGGGTGAGTCTTTGGAGGAGACACATCTCTGCCTTGGTTAATAACAATTTGATTTTGTTTAGGTCTCGAGCTCCTGGGAGCCACTGCCTTGGAGGATGCCCTGCAGGAGCAGGTGGGCGAGACTTTGGAGGCTCTGCAAAGAGCTGGTCTGAAGATTTGGGTCCTCACCGGCGACAAAGTGGAAACTGCCTTCAATATAGGCCTGGCCTGCCGGCACATCCCACCCAACTCCAAGCCCCACTTTATGGTCAATCTCAGCGAGACTTCAGTGTTAAAAGCACGTCTCCAAGAGCTCGAAGCTGCTGAGGCGGAGGTCCTGGTGATTGATGGGGTTACCATTGCCGCCCTGCTGAAGCATTTGCCTCGCGAGTTCGGTGATCTTGCCCTGCGCTGCCGGGCCGTGCTCTGCTGCCGCCTGAGTCCGCTCCAGAAGTGCGAGATCGTGACGCTGGTGAAGAAGCGCAAGAAGCATATCACAGCGGCCATTGGGGATGGGGCGAATGATGTGTCCATGATCCAGGAGGCGCACATTGGCATAGGGATAGCTGGGCGGGAGGGTAAGCAGGCGGCACGCTGTGCTGACTTTGCCATAGCCCGGTTTGAGATGCTGCAGCGGCTGCTCCTCGTCCATGGTCACTACAACTCCCAGCGTTTGGCCTTCTTGGTGCTTTTTTATTGCTACAAGAATATCATCATCACGGGATGTATGGCCCTGTTCCAGGTCTACGATCTCTTCTCCGCCACCAATGTCTACAACTCGCTGTATCTCTGGCTCTTTGACATTGTCTACATCTCGTTTAGCTTCACGTATTTGGCCATTTCGGATAAGCACTACAGCGAGGAGAAGCTGCTCAGGTGGGTGAATCTTAGCCAGGAGAGTTAAGAGTATCCACAGAGACTTTTTCCTGATCATTCTCCCTTTTCCTTAGACACCCCGAACTCTACAAAACCCTCGCCCACAACCGCCAGGCCTCAATGGGTGTCTTCACCTTGTGGATCCTCAACGGGTTCCTGCAATGCTTCATCATCTTCTATTTCGCCTACTGCCTGCTCAACGATGAGAACGTGGTCCACAATGTGGGACAGACAGCCAGTTTCCAGACTTTTGGCACCATGCTCATCACCGTCATCGTGATCGTGGGCAACCTGAAGCTCCTCCTGGTGGCCCGCTACCTCACCTATCTGAACCTGGCCATGATCCTGGCCTCCATATTTGCCTTCATGCTGACCACGTACCTCTACAATCTGGACACAAGTGGCGAGCTCTATGATGTCTACAACCAGTTCCTGGCCTCGCTGCCCCTGTGGCTCTACACGATCGTCTGCTCGGCGGCCTGTCTGCTGCCCGATTTCGTTGTCAAGGTGGTCAACGATATGTTTCGGGGTCCCAGGGCTCTGGGGAAGTCAGCGGAATGAGTATGGGTGCTCCTCCTAAATCCTCACTTCAATTTTAAAATGTGCAATTGTTTAACAGGAGAATTTGTAAATAAATAATATGATATGGGATTGTGATTTTTGAAATTTAAAATTTTTTTGATTTTTTAGTTTCAGAATTTTTAATTATCACTTATTCGGATTTTCGGTTTTTTAAGATTAATTAGTTTTTGATAATCGGAATTTCTGATGGACTAATTTTTGAATTTACGATATTTTTATTATTGTCAGATTTTTTATATTTTTCGAATTTTATTATTTAATTTATTTATTTGTTTTTCGGATTTTTAAATCATGATTTGTAATTTTTTTTTCCTATTTTTAATTTTATTTTAATATTTGGATTTTAAAATTATTTGAATGTTACTGATATTCTAAATTTTTAAATTTTCCAATTTGGTAATTTGGTAATTTTAAGATTATATATTTTTATAGTTTCCCCATTTTCGTATTTCCCGATTTTATTCTCAGATTTTTAAATTTCCTGATTTCATGTTTATAATATTTTTCAATATTAAAATTTTCTAATATTTCAAAATTGCCAATTTTCTGATTTAATAATTTCCCTATAATTGAATTTTCAGATTTAATTTTCCGAATTTTAGTATCCAGTAATAAAAAACTTAAATGATATATACATATATTGCTTATTTTTTAAATATATAAATTTTAATTTAAAGTATATATATATATTATTTTATTCTATTAAATATTATCCAATTTTTTCGACTTACACATATAAAAACAAAGGCATATTTATGTAAATTAATGAGTATTTAAAAACCCTCTGTTGGTGGTTAACCAAATAAGGTCTAAAGGAAAGCTCCCCAACCGATGTACATGACAGCCAAGTTGTCCAATTTGGTGGCCTCATTGATCAGGAAGTTCACCTGTCCCTCAGTGGACAAGGGAATGCTGTTGGCCCGACGCTTGACCTGGAGAAATAAGTAAATAAAAATAAAATAATTAACTAAAATCATAATAAAAAGTAAAAGCCACTCACATGTCCCTGCAGCCGGTCCGCTATGAGCTGGACATCGTTGTGGATCTTGGCGGCGGCACTCCCATTCCTTATCTGGGCTCCCACATCGTAGACGAACGGCCGCAGCATCGACATCAGGGTCTTGGCCTCCTGCTTGAGCAGCCGCAGCGTGATCTCGCAGCACTTGCGGTAGCTGCCCTCCACGCCCAGCGGACCCATGGCCGCGATCATGTTCTGGGTGAGCCGAAAAGGCACCACCTCCGGATAGGCCAGCAGCTCACCCTGATTGAACAGGCAGTTGAAATCCACATGGACGGCGTCTCCATTGCGTTCATCAAACAATATATTCTCGCCATGCCGGTCGCCCAGGCCCAGAATATAACCCACCATCGACATGACGGCCACGGTGCGTATGTAGGTGTTCCTGGCCTCATACCAGCTGTGCAGGGTGGCGAAGCGTTGGCGCAGCCACTCCTGGAACACCGGCGGATGGGCGGGCAGCAGTCGCTTGAGGAACACCTCACGCTTCCGCTCCAGCGGATCGTGCAGCGGCACGGCCAGCTGTTGCAGCATCCGGCTGGACATCACCTGACCCCGCTGGGCATACAGACTCATGCAGATGCTGCGATACGACGAGAGATTGGGCAGCCACTCCACCAGGCCGCACTCCTCATTAAACGGCAGCACCGCATAGGTGCGTATGTGAAGCCGCCGGTGCCTGGCTGGCGCCGACTGATGCAAATACCGCTTCACCAGGCCATTGAACTCCATCAGACGGGCATCGCGACGCAGGTCATCCTTGGGCTTGACCAGCACATCATAATCCTGGCCATCGCTGCAGCGAATGGTTAGCTTCTTGGGCTTGGCCGCCGAGCGCAGAATCAACACCGATTCCTGGAAGCCACTGATGTAGATCTGCTGGTAGGGAAACCAGTTGCCAGCGGAGCTGGAGCTCGTGTTGTTCCCGGCCAGAGGTGGTGACAGTGTGGCCTCCGAGCTCAGCGGCAGCGTGGGCTGCATATACTTCTCAAAGGGCAGCAGGATATTCGAGAAATCCGCCTGATTGCAGAGCTTGGTGAGGCGTCTGTCCAGGTCGCTCAGCTTGTAGGTGCGATCCAGGGCCACCTCCTTGTTGGTCAGCTCCATCAGGCGCTCGGTCAGGGAGTTAAAGTCGCTGAGAAGCTTCTGAAAGGTGGCATTCTGGAGCCGCCTGTCGGTGAGCACCAGCTTGCAGCGCTTGATCCTGTTGGCGGTGGCCGACTTGAAGTGGGGCAGAAGCATCCACAAGGACTGCTGCGGGTACTCCTCCACCAGACGCACAATCACATTGCGCAAAACGGCAAAGGCCTCGGCATGGGGATGACACAGGCGACTCAGCATCTGGGAGTAAACCGTGTAGAAGACAGAGGTGGGCAGGACAGTGCAGCAATTGCTCAGCAGATCGTTCATCTTGCGCACCTGCTGGACGTCGTTGGGCGAATTCTCCGCCGTGTCCAGCCACAGGCTGATCACCCGCGGCATCGACTGGTAGACTTGCTGGCTGCCATACCTCAGGGAGCGGGCGTAGTTGAAGAGGATTTGGATGAGCATGTCATCCGATTCGTGGGATGTAGAGGAGGCCTTGCCCAGCTTGGCCTCGCGCATCTTTTCCAGAAACTGCGCCAGCTGTACGTGACAGCTCTCGGACTGCTTGTGCACGGCAATGGCATCCTCAAACTGGCGGAGCACCACGTCGGCGCACAGGTGCATGGACTCAGCATTGTAGACAGCCTGCAGGTACTTGCCCTGGAAGTACAAGTGTCGCTGATCCTCCGGCATAGACTTGACATTACCCTGGCAGGCCAGACGCATGCTGGTCAGCTGCTCCTCCAGGTAGTTAATGGCCATCACCTGGTCCCCCTTCTGCCAGAGGAGCTTGGCTCTTTCTATAAACAAACCCGGAGGCTTGTACTCCCCCGCCTTGAGTATATACAGCTGGGCACGCTGCAGCTGGCCAGCATTCCGATTGATCTGCGCACTGTTTAGCCACAGCCTGGCCAGCTCCGTCTGGAGATGGGGCAGTAGATGCTCCCGGCTGGAGAGTCTTTGCTGCAGCTCAGCCAGGAGATTCCGGCGGAAGCTGTAGATGGGCTCTTGGACGCGAACCTGCGGCTGGATGATCTGCAAGCGATACTGCCAGTCCTCAAAGTACCTGAGCATGATCCTCTCCTGGTCTTCCGTACCTGTATCACCTTGTTCCAGCTGCTCCACCAGCTGCTGGCTGCACTGCAGCTCATGGACCAGGTGCAGCTTCAACACGGAATCATAGGCATTGGCGTAGGAATGCTGCTGGACAGCCGAGCAGCTGCGCAGCTGCTCCAGCACTGAACCTCGCATGCCATCCAGCAGGCCTTCGAATTGCGAGGGCGTGGTGAGAGGTCGCCTCAAGGCCAGGCAACCCTGAGAGCACTGGGCCGGCCAATTGGACTTGAGTTCTTCTAGAGGCAGCTGCTCCAGCTCATCGTAGCTGCCCAGGCGCCACAGCAGCTCCGACTTGCACTCGGCAAAGCACTGCTCCGAGTACTGATCCTGCGGGAGGCGCTGCCATAGTCCCTCAGCTATGAGCTGGGCTGTCCTGGGCGTATCCCTCAAATACGCATCAATCATGGCCTGGACATGCTCCGGCTGCAGCTGGTCCCCGCTGGAGAGCAGCTGCTCGTAGCAGGTGATCATGTCCTGCTGCCGCTCCACCAAACGATTCACCACAATGTCCTGGGCCACGCTTACGCTGTCGTAGCTGCGAGCCTGCACTGCACCCTCCACCGAATCCGAGTCCATCAAGGAGCCATAGACTTCCACGAGGAAGGTGAACTGTTCCAAGAGGCGCCTGGGCTTGTCCTCCTCCTCCTCCTCCAGATAGCTTTCCAAATAGCTCAGGGCCCGGGCATACTCGCCGCAATTGTAGCTGGCCCGCGAGACCAATAGCTTGGGAATCTCCGCCAGAAACTCGTGAATCTTGCGGTAGTTGCCATCAATGGTTTGTGGTGGCTTGCCATTGGTACTCCTGCCATGCATGCGCTGCCATTCCCTAAGCCAGCGCTGCAAAAAGTCCAAGAGTTCGGCGCACAGCTTGCCGGCCAGTCGAGGAACATGACTGGCTTCGGCGGCACTCCTTTCCTGGAAGGAGCCACCTTCCCCTGTGGGTTTGGGTAACTGCTGTTTGCTGCCAGCTCCATATTTCCTAGACTCGAACTGCTTGCAGGCATTCTCCTTGATCTCGCCCAGCTCCTGCTGGCTACTGGAACTCCTCTTCTCGTTGGCCCTCAAAACGGTCATGAATTCCTCGAGTATCAGCCTTCGCTGCTCTGCGGTGCACTCCAGCAGGGCATGCAGCAGGATGTAGGGATAAAAGGTGCTCAGCATGTTGCCATCCCGCTTGATGCAGGGCTTGTAGGAGTTCAGGAGATGCCGCGTATCCGAGGAGGTTTGTATGTAATCAATGAGTCGGGCTGCCCAGAGGAAGGCCCACTCCTCGTAGTAATAGTGACTGCCAAAGAGCGGCTGCTGCTGCTGCTGGAGGAGGGAGCTGGGCCGCTGGCAGCTGGTGTAGCAGGAGTGCAGCAGGGGCTCCATTACCTGGCGCATTCTTTCCGGCAGCGACTGCCACAGCTGCACCTTCTTGTGCTCTTTCGGAGAGATCCCACAAACAGCCAGGGTCTCCTGTATGGCCAAGGAGAAGCTATCCACATGCTTGGTCTTCTGCTGGAACTGATAGCCACGGCACAGGGCGGTCAGAGCCAGCACAGCAAAGTCATCGGAGAGAACGCTCAACGGCATGGGCTTGGAGCTGGCAAAGTTATAGTTGGAGGGCAGGTAGCTGGCATCGATGGCTCCCAGTTCGCCCAGGCACTTGGCCGAGGCCATCTGGAGTTGCCGATCATCGTGCTGGCAGCCAGTCATCAAAACGTTTACAATCTGCTCCAGCATGGGCTCCAGCGGCTGCTCATCGAGGATCATGCGGTTCAGCTGGGGACGTCTTCGTCCAAAAAGCTCGCCGAGATGCTGCAAGGCATAGATACGCACCTGGAGGCACTCGTCCACAATGTGCTTGTGGAGAAAGCGCAGCTGATCCCGGAGTCGGGCAGGTGATTCATCTTGTTCCGGGACTCCTCCAGCTCCTGCTCCTTCTCCTCCCCCACTCAACACCAAATGCGCCGTGTGCCTGCGTATGCATCGCCTTATACCCGGCGACACCTCCTCCATCCTCTCCAGAAAGTACAAATCCGTAATGTAGTTGCCCAGCATGGAGGCATTGCGCAGGATCACAAACTCGTATAAATCATTCACCTGCGAAACACTCTCGCTGTCTGCCAGCAGCGGCTGCAATGTGGCCACAATCCTGCCCAGCGATGGCCCCAGCTCCTGGACATTCACCACATGCAGAAATATGTGCCAAATCTTCAGGCAAATCCTCTGCAAACGTGGCTCGTTTAGGGTGTGCACAAAACTAAGCATGGCTATGATCTTGAAACGAAACTGGGTCACATGCTGGGCACCCACGAAGCGCATGATCTGGCCCAGGCTGTACAGGGTCTCCTCCTTGAGGGGCTTCTCAAAGGTCGGCTCGCTCAGGCAGCTCTCGAAATAGGTGATGACGCCCAGGAAACGCTCGGCTATGAAGGTGGCAAACTCGGCATTGGCCGCCTGACTGGACAGCTCGGAGGGGACACCTCCTTCTCCTCCTCCTCCGCCAGTGAACTGCAGCAGGCTCTGGAAGGAGCGCATGACAAAGGTGGGATTGCGATTGAAGTAGATGAGCAGTTCGGCCACCGTTTGCTGGAAAATAAAAGAAATTAGGTATTAAAAATAATTAAATTGAATTAAAGACAATCTAATAATCTGATATACCGTCCCTGAAATAGACAAGTGACCCCTCACCTTCACATCGGCATTCATAAGCTGCTGCAGGCTGGACTGCGTGCAGCTGACCACCAGCTCAATGCAGCTATTGGCCAGCTCCGGCTCCTCGGTGAGGTAGACATGGGTGTAGATGCGCAGAAAGGAGGTGGAGAACAGTGTGGCAATGGGCTTGCGCAGCTGCTTGGCTATTAAAACCAAAACACCCTTGCAGCGCGGCTCTAGGATGCAGTGCGGCAAGACCATGGCGGTGAGGAAGCGATGATACTTGCAGGTGAACTCCTGGACGCACGAAAAGCCCAGCATTTTGGTGAGCTGCAAGAGAAAGCAAAGATCAAAATTACAAAAAATCCGGAGAGGAGGAGACTCCTGCTACCCACCGCTCTGAGAGATCTAGTGAAGCGCACTCCCTCCGTGAGATACGCAGCCAGGGCCAGGCGTATGGTCAGGTCCAGAGCATCTCGGCGATACCAGTTCCACAGGTTGATGGTCTGCACGCCATGGCTGGCACACAACTCGCTGGCCGCCAGCACAGCCTCTTGGGCCACCAGCGAGTGGGTGTTGACCAGAAAGAAAAAGGTCATCTTGAACCAATGGAAGAGCCAGATTTCCTCTATGTTGGGATCAGCAGCGGAGGCTATGATGAGGCGTAGAATATTTCGCTGCCAGGAGATGCTTTGCTCTGCCAATGGTAGCGCCAGCATGGTTTTAATGGTCTCCAAGACAAAGCTGGCCAATTGTGGCATCAACTCGGACATGGCTGGCACCAGGAGACGGAAGGTATTAGCCTGGACAACCTCCAAAGCCTTGACCTCCTCCTTAAGCAGCCGCATAACCAGACTTGACTCCAGGCTCAGCCTATCCAGGTGGCGGGTAATGAAGCAGAAATCCGGCTGGAACAGCAAATCCCTGGCTATGGTTTCTAGTGTCAGAGATGAGAACTCCAACTTGGCTGGTTGCTGCTTGCATTTGCCCAGGTAAATCCCCGGAGGAAGGCCTTCCGGCAAGGGTCTGCACTTGGAGCAATACAACTCAATGTGATCTTGTTGCTTAAAAGCAAAGTGGGAGCAGCAAACTAGCAGGCGTATCACCTGGTTCCGCTCCTTGTGACCTTTTATACCAGGCAGAACCTTGACCAGTTGCTCCTGCTTGATGTAGCCCGCTATGTACAGCTGGGGCAGGTGGTCAAAGAAGGGTTTTTGCTCAAAGAGACTCGTGTAATGCTGGGCGTAGAAGGATTGCAACTGGGTGTGGGCACTCGAGGGAGTGGCCTCCAGGCGTATGGCACACAGTTGATCCAGCTCCAGGCGACCCAAGACCAAGGCATGCAACCTTTCCAAGGCCACGCGACCCTGGAGGAGGCTCAGCAACTGGTGTTGCGTGGGCGACTTTAAGGCGTGTCGAATGCTCGAGATTTGCATCAAAAGCGAAAAGATTTCCATCTCGGTAGGGGAACATTTGTCCTGCTGCTCCATCAACTTCATGGCCAGGCTGTTCCAGTTGATGTCCTTCACCTGCGGCAGGTCGCACTGCAGTGGCAACTTGGCCAACACGGCTGGACTTAGCCGGGTAGCTTCTTGTTCTGCTAGTTTCCTTTGGTTTTGGTTTAAGATGAGCTGCTCCAGCTGCTTCAGAGCCCGCAAAATGGCCACCATTAAGCCTCGCTCATGGGGCTTTTCAGGATTTATGGGAAGGAGACCCTCGCGTATTAGCACCTGAACTGTTCCTGCCCTTATGCCCTGATGCTTTATGCAGAGTAAGACCATTAGGGGCAGTAAATGGTTAGGTTGGGAGCGCCAATGGCTCGAAACCAGCTGATGCAGGTGCTCCAGTTGCTCCAGCGAGGGTGTACCTTGCTCCAGGTGGCCTTGCATAAAGTTACTTGCTCCCTCCAGCAGCTCCTCCAGTTCCAAATTTGCGGGCAAGCTGAGTAGCTCATTCAGGAGCAGATACCCCAGCTGCAGGGCTTGCTGATCTCGTAGATGTTCCCTCAGAAGGACCAAGAGTTGGCCCGTAATCACCTGAAGCTGCTTGAGCTCCTCCCGCGTCATACAGCCCACCTCCAGCCACTTGGCCACCAAGGACCACATTATAGTCAAAGCTTCAAGCGTTAGCTGGGCATAATGGCAGACATCCGGATCTGTTAGCCAGCTGTTGGGCGACTGGGATTGCAGCACACTGTAACAATAGTTCAAGCTGGCCAGTTTGGCCTCCATGTCGCACTCCTTGAGGATGTGCAGGGCCTGCCGCAGGCTGCTAGAGAAGATGCCCGTGTGCGTCGAATGGCCAATGAGTTGGGCATGCTGAAGCACCAGCAGCAGACTCTTGGCATACGAATCGGCCTTTGCCAGCGGCAAATGGACATCTTCGAAGGCACAAAGTGGATCAAACTCCTGGAGGCAGGCCACATCGCATTTGAAAATGGCCAAAGACAGGCTGTGTTTTTTTTCCACTCGGCTTAGTTGCAGTTGCAGCTCCTCCAGAGCCTCAATGTAGGCCAGGACCAGGCGCTGGAACAGCTTGGGATGATTGGAGCAGCAGGAGCTAAGGATTTTCCTTTGCAGATTGATGCACTGACTGGAGGCCAAAAAATTGACATTATTACAAGTTAAAGGAGGATCTTCCAGGCTCACCTGCCATCGCCAGCCTCGCTGAGGCACCTGGCCAGCTTGTTGAGCAGCCACAAGAGGAAGGTGTCCTGGAATTTGTTGTTAAGCTCACGCACCAGCGAGCAACTGATGAGGCTCGGCTCCTGGCACAGTATATCCTCGATCACCGTGTACACCTGGGCCAAATTGGCACCGTTGCGATTGACGTGGTTGTACAGCAGCTTCCACATGTCCTTCCGTTGGTTCGACATGGCGGCCAATTCTGCTTTTAAATTAAAACAAATCAAATTAAAAGCAAAATAAATCAAAACAACAAAAAGCGCGAGGGAGACCGGCAACAGTGTGCCCGTTGTCCGGTAATTTAAACCATACCGAAAAATATACTACATTTTAAAACTATTTGGTGTATCGATAAATCGATATCGTTTGTGGAATTTACATTATTTAGCCTTTATCAGTTTAAGGTCACACTCAATTTTGGAAACAACAAAATAAGCAGAAAAAAAACAGAAAAATATTAAAAATTATTAGTTTGTTAATGTAAATCAGTTTTTTAAAATGGAAGTGGAATACGACGACTCCGCCTGGCAGAGCCGCGCCAAGGCCCAGTCTAACACGGAGGTGAGTGTGGGCAAAGCCAACTCTGTTTTGTATTCGTGTTTGTTTAAGCCTGCAGTTAAAAACATAAAAAACGTAAATAATGTTCGTTTTTTTTATAATAACAAAAGGAAATGCACGAGGACAACCCACAGAAGACGATCCAGGAGTGCCTGGAGAAGTTCCTGACCCCTGACTACATCATGGAGCCGGGCATTTTCACACAGCTGAAGCGCTACTTCCAGTCGGGCGGTTCACCCGAAGAGGTGATATCCATGCTCTCGGAGAACTACAAGGCGGTGGCCCAGATGGCCAACCTGCTGGCCGAGTGGCTCATTCTGGCCGGCGTCAAGGTCACCGAGGTGCAGGCCATGGTGGAGAATCATTTAAAGGAGATGATACTCAAGTCCTTTGATCCGAAGAAGGCAGACACCATATTCACCGAGGAGGGCGAGACACCCGACTGGCTAACCGAAATGATTGACCATTACACGTGGCGTTCGCTGATCTACCGGCTGGCCGAGGAATATCCCGACTGCCTTATGCTCAACTTTACCATTAAGCTGATCTCGGACGCGGGCTTCCAGAGCGAGATCACCTCCATATCGACGGCGGCCCAGCAGATAGAGGTTTTCTCGCGCGTCCTCAAGACCTCCATTGTGAAGTTTCTCAACAATCCGGACGATGTGCACGGGGCCATCCAGGAATGCGCCCGCATGGTGTGTCATGGCCAGCACACGTATGTCTACTCTCAGGTTTTGATCCAGGTGCTCAGCCAGGAGCAAAAGGGTGGCTTCAACATGAAGCGTCTCTCCCAGGAGATCATCAAATACGCCTTACAAAAGTGGGTATTATTAATAATTATTTTTCAAGCAAGCTCATCCTCATCTTTTCTCGCAGCAACCAGAATGTCACGCCCATAACGATGGCCCTGAATGGCTCGGCGGTCTATCCGCAGGCCTGCCAGGCTCTAACTTCCATGCTCACACGCAACACGCTCAATCCCGCCGACATTACCGTGCTGTTCCGCAACTACTCCGGCTCCGATCCGCCGCCCATCGATCTAATACGCAATCCGCAGTTCCTGGAGCTTCTAGTGGACGCTTTATTCCGTTCCGGCGTCAAGATCAATCCCGAGCATAAGCCAAAGTACATGTTTTTGCTCGCCTACGCGTCGGCTGTGATTGATCAGCCGGCCAAGAAGCGGCCCATGACGGAGCGGACCCTAAACAAGGAGGAGCTGAAGAGCACAATTCAGGCCATCGAGAAGGCGCATGCCATTTGTAACGTTGACCAGGGCTCCACGGAGCTGATAGCGGAGCTGCAGACGCTCTACAACTGTATCAAGTGAGTTTCAAGAGGGAGAAGTGCACCTCAAACACAAATACATTTTTTGCTCCTTCCAGGTATCCCGTGGTGGGCGTTGGCGTCATCCGATGGATCGAAAATGTGGTCATGGAACCGTCCTATTTTAAGCTCTCCACCGACAGCTGTCCCACCCACCTGGCCGTTCTGGATGAGGTGGCCGCCGTGCATCCCACCCTGCAGCAGCAGATCCTATTCCTGCTCATCCGCCTGTTCGAGTCCAAGCAGGATGAGCTGGAAATTCTCGTCCAGCTGGAGATGAAGAAGATGATATTGGACAGGATGGTTAATTTGCTAACCCGCGGCTGTGTCGTTCCCGTCCTGCGGTACATCAAGCAGTGCTGCGCCATCGAGGACACCGACATCTCCCTCATTCGGTACTTTGTCACTGAGGTCCTGGAGACCATTACCCATCCCTATTCGCCGGAATTCGTCCAGCTCTTCCTGCCGATGGTGGAGAATGAGGAGATCACGGGCACGATGCGGGGCGAGGGTGACAACGATCCCGTGGGCGAGTTTATTGGTGAGTTTGTAATGTCTTTGGTTAATGTACTTTTTGATTTACTGACTCCTGTTTTTTGTGCTTGTTTCAGTTCACTGTAAGGCGCACTACACCACCGTGTAGACAGTGCAAGTTGGTATAGTCTGCATCTATATAAATTAATTGTAAGCTCAAAAGTTTGTAAGATTTATTAAAAAAAAGTCCATTCACACCTCCGTGGTTGGGTCTTCTTTTTGGGAAACCAGGGAATTTTATTGGTTGGTTTTTACTTGCCCTTTTTTACCCAATTTATAGCCAAAATGAGTAAACACAGGCAACCATCGTATAGTTTACATAATTTTATTGCAACCAATAAACCTGCATACCTCTGGTTTTCCCTTAATTCAGCTTGAATGCGTGTTCACAAGTCTACATTTGGCCAATTTGATCTATTATCGAGTTTTCAGCTAAAAACTCTTAAAATGTATTAAAAAAAATATGAAGAATAAATAAAAATAAATGAAATAAAAAGGAAGAAACCTCCTCGCGCGTGATCTGCACACCCTCCCATATATATATTTACACATTTCGTTCGTTGAGCACACACCTGCTCCTGTCGGATTTTAGTTATGATCTCGTATTTATCCTACCAATTTAAAACAATATTTTCAGGGGACTAAAAACAAAAAACACTTGTCGTGAAATCAGAATCGAGCAGCAGCAGGCAACGGGCACACCCACCCACAAGAGCTGCCTCTCAAGACCGATTTCCACACACACAGGGTTTACACAAAAAATAAAATGTCTTTGGCACGGGAAGATCTTTCGGTTGACGTTTGTTTTCTCAATGCTTTGGCTTTCAGTTTCGCAAGTGGCATTACTGGTTTACTGTGCAGATATTTTTTGTGCATGATTTTTGTTTAGGAAGCGCATGAAACCGCTTGCGAAGGGGGAAAGCCAAGGCAAGGACCACGCCTATGATGGCTAATCTATGCTATATATATATATAGTATAGTATATATATATATGTATATATGTGTGTGCGTTTTGATGCATATTATGCTTTGGTTGGCAGCATTAAGTACTTTTTTGGCTAACTACAAATAGTTGTTTGTTTCTGTTTTGTTTGCTTTCTTGTTAGTTGTTCTTCTTCACATCCTTGCTATCCCCATCCTTGGCCTGTCCACGGCCCAGAATCTTTGCCAGGCTATCCCAGATGCCGCCAAAGAAAATGGCACAGCATAGATTCTCCAGCGGCAGGAAGGGATCATGGATGCCCAGCAAAATCGATGACAGCTTAAAGTAGACCAGGAATATGACGATGCCAAAGTAAACCAATGCATGCGGTGCTGAGATCCAGTCGGTCTTCTTGTCCAGCACAAAGATAATAGATGCCAACAGCGATGCCTTGGTGTAACTAGAGAGGAAAATGAAGTTACATGATCATATCATAGATCGTCATAGTCATTTTGGAATACTTACAAGCTTGGCTGCATAAACTCCATGGCCGTGGGGGTCCAGGCTCCTCGAATTAGACGCTCGATTAGCTTGGTGAAGCCCGCTCCGTTGCCCTTGAGGGTGCCAATGATGATCATGATTATCCAGGCATTGGGATACAGCTTGGCCGCATGTCCCACACCGTCGTAGACCTTTTTTGCCCTGTATATCTCCTTCATGGCACTCGCTACAATCTTGACGGGCAGGAACTTGGCCACCTTGTAACCAATATCGAACGGCGTGTAGAACACCACGTACCTGGGGGTTAAGTTAAGATAATTAATAATTGGGTACTCAACGCTTCTGGCACACTTACCACACGGCAGTGCCAACAAGTAGCTGGCCGGTGTTCTTTAGCGGAGCCAAAATCGGCTCGCCCAGCAAGCCGTTGGCCACCATGCCGCCGGCAAAGATCACCAGCATGGTGGAGAGCCAGCAGGCAAGCGGATGTTTCCGCGAAAACGCCTGCGCATTGGCACCCAAATCCTCGCGCACAGCCAATGCGGCTAGCAGACTGTGCGCAATGTCAAAGAATGGAAACATTTTCAGCTTAATGACCTGGTTGGCCACGTCCAAAAATGCTTCCGGGTCCATGATCACAGCCTTTCTTGTGTCCTGCCTTCACGGGTGATAATCTAAAATTGGTACAATTAAATTAATATTATTATTTATATATTATAGTATTATTTTTTAATTTGAGTGAAGTTTTATTAGTTTTAAGGTTCTACTTATAAATGACTTCAAAGCTCTGGCATTCTCCTCTGTAGAATCACAGTGCGATTTGATCTAGACATGGTTTACATTTTTGAGGGATTTCTCTATTTTCTCTAATTAGTATTTTAAGATTTAATACATATAAGCTAAAATATTCCCATATTCTAGTTTAAAAAGAGCAAAATAAATATTTCAAGCAACTTTGGAAAATTTTCCACAAAAGAATTCAGGCTATTTCCAAAAATATTGAGCTGAAGAATTTACTAAAATGCCCCCATTTGTGTACGATTTGATGTACATATGTATGTATGTATGTACATATATATATGTCCATATGTTACATAATAATGCTGTTCCGCGCTCTGTAAATATTATAATACTAGTAATTTCGTACTCTTCAAATATTAAGTGGTACCTAGTACCGTACACCTTCATTTTTGGGACTGTAACGACTACACCACTTGGCCCCTTCTCCTACGTATGTACATCCCCCTTTACATCAAATGCAGATACTAACGGTTCGCAGTCTGATTTTCAAATTCAATTGAGGCTTCTGGTTGATTGAACTGCAGTCGGACGGGCGCCGTGCATTGAATGGTTGGGAGGAAAGTTGTCGGATTGTGTTTTTCATGTAGACGAAGAAACATAGAAAAAAAAAATTCGAATAAAATTTGTCGCTGTTTTTGCCGCAGCTCCAAAAATAAATTTTCGCTAATGAATCGGTGAGGGCTGTTAAAAGAAGCGCGCCGGGTCGGGCTAAACACATGTACGAACGAATGGTTCACATCAACAGTGGTGGTCAATATGCTAGCGCCCAACTTGTTATATTTTTTATTTATTTTTTTTATTTTCACAATGAAAATTTAAGTTAGATCATCCAGCTTTCATAATTGTGTGTTCCGATTTCGTAAAGACCCCGCGGAAAAAGATAAATATAAAAAAACTCTTTTTCTAAACTGAATGCGATTATAAAGACTAAATATTTTCGCAGAAATCTCCAATAAATGGTTAACTTCTATAGTTCAGACGATTTTAGAGGCATTAAGAGTTAGTTGAAAGTGTTATTCGTACACGTCATAGGGGTTCTAGTAAATCTCTTAAAGGCTTGTAAAATCTCTACTGTTGCAGTACAAATATTTGTGTTGTATGCTTTTAAAACTCAGTGACGGAAACGTATTAACTGAGTGATGTCCAAATACTGGTTAAAAATAACACAAAAACAAAAAAACAACAAAAACATTTGGTTTGCAGCTCTAATATCTTAGCCACAGCTGTGCTTTCTGCGTGCATATTTACACATACATATGTGTGTGCCTTATGGCTATTTTCGAGTGGCGTACATTTGGAGAGATGTATCTGTATGTACATAAGGATGTACGGATGATAACATTAATCTACCAACTACTGTATCTCAACAGTTAACTTTTACTGTTAACATCCAGGCACCTACACACACACACACACACACACACACACACACAAATACACACAAGCTAACGAGCGCGGTCGGTCCCAAACGTATGCGGATAAATGAATAAAAATAACCAGGCAGTGAATTACCTACGTCTAACACGCGAGCAACGGATAACGGATAGCAGAGTGCAGCACGAGCACGAGGAGACTGGGCCAGGCCAGGTCCGTAATCCGTATATTACACGCTCGCTGCTCCGTTGCCCGTCTATTTTCTGCTCTCAAGAACATGTTATATATTTAGAATTTCCCACTTTTTCGGAGAACCTCTCGCTCTGTGCCATGCAGCGTTGCCACCTCTTCGAGCGGCTTAAGTGTGACCAGCTGCTGTGTAGATAAAAATGTGGTATTTTTCAGAAAAACTTTAGCATTATAAGCGAAAAGCCCAGCGAGCACACTGCAGCACTAGTGTGTTGGTTTATTTTGTCAATTTGCAAAGTTCTCGGAGAAAATCAAAACAAATCAGCGACGCGACGAAAATTGCCACCTTTTGGCACCGAATCTCAGCCGTATCTCGAATTTACACGCAAAAAAAAACCCACTCTTCAAACATATGTACATATGTACTTACTTATGTGCGTACGCCACATGCCTTATTTGCACAAAACCAAGTGAATGTTTAACTTCCATAAGTGATATTGAGGTCGAGATCTGAGGATAAAAGGTGAGCGATTTATCTCTTTTGTTGTGCATTGTGCGCGCTTTAATCAATGGCTTAAGTTTTCATTTAACCACTTTTAACACACGACGCCAGTTGTGCTTTCATCTACCACCTACTCCGGCCGATTTCCCTATACATAGTATGTATGTCTGTAATGATGTACATATGTATGTACATATGTACACTGTCTGTTACGTTTGTTTGTCACGGCCAACTTGTATAGACATGTAGATATATGTATGTACATACATACATATAAAGTAGTGTCTAGAGTAAATAAATAAATGCCTATACCCTTGCTTAGGGTATACCGCAAAGCAGTGAAGGCGGCTCATCCCGGGCCTAATGTACCCGTCTTTGTATCTTGTTTTTTAAAGCTTTGTGGCCCAAAACTCTACACGGAGTCAGCTTTCTGTTGCTTGTGGCTTACATCTTGTATCTGTCGTTCATTTGTGTGTTTGCATGTGTGTACATAACTGTTGTTTTAAGATGAGAGCGAAGAATACGGATTTTTAGGGTGGTCCTTTTCGCCAAGAAACCTCAGGATGTAGTACCCCAAAGATGGCCAAAATATGGCTTTCTACATTTTTAAATAAATTGAATTTAAACGTTAAATTTCTAAATACATATGTATCTGTCGTATATAATTTATATATCCAATAAGAATTAATTGTCTGTCTAGGGCATTCTAAGCTTCGGTTCCAGAAGCCATACTTCTAGTCTTTTTTTTTAAGTCACTCGTATCAAAGTTTTTGGCGATTTTCGGTCGTTAATGTGATGTGTGAATCTTGACTAGGTATTGGTAAAGCCCATTTAAATATTTTAAAGGTCGTCATCGCCGCAACGCGTTCATTCATTCCGTAATCCCCACCGTCAACGAGTTTCTTTTGCGGTAAAGCAAAGACAGTTATGCTTATACGCTTATAAGAGCTATGATTTGAGTAACAAATGATTATATTATATTTTAAGCTTCAAATCAAAATATCTAGTGATTTACATTAATTTAGGGAAGATTAAGTATGTACTTTGTATTTCTTAATATTTAAATTATTAAAATTTTTATTATTTTCATAATTAAACATCGGTGTATCGATCATTTTGAATTTCCAACACTTATTAAAAAAATGTGAGTAATTTATATGTTGGGGTAATTGAAGGACTTCCAAGATAAAAGTAGTTCCAAGAAAGTGATGAATTCGGATATTATTATTTATTTTTCTTACATTAATAATAATAAAAATAAATGGGAATTATTTTATTATTATTAATGTATTTGTATACATTTTTGCAACAGTTCCATCTTTGAGTTTCTCAGATTGCAGGCACCACTTCCACACATTTTTTGAGGTTCACACAGTGACAGATACAAACACATTCCCTGCATGTCTTTATTTTGTGCCATTTCAATGTTAAAATTCTACACAAGTCAACGATTTTCAGATGGCTTCCAACTCGACGAAGAAAAGCAAATCCTCTGGTATGCGCATGTTGTGGATACCGGGCCGAAAGTCTCATTCCAAAGGCCGCTATAGCACTACCAACAAGCACATCTCTTACTCGGGGCCGCAAAAGAAAAGCGAGGTGTGGTCCCTGGGCGGCAGCAAGGCACAGTCCGAGCTGATTGACTTGTAAGTAAGATGGTTGAGACGGAGAAATGGGGGGCGAACAAAGCAAAGCAATTATGACTAAAATCGAAAGTGTTAACAGCAGCTGTGTGTCCTAATACCACCGTTTTACTTATCTCAACCTTTGTTTATTTGTAATATAAAAAGACGATAACACACAACTGTGCTTTCATTTCAGCCCATCACCCGATTTGGCTGGGGACGGTAATGTCCATGCACCCTCATCCCTGAGCCTGGTGGCCACCTGCTCACTGGCCGCTCAAAGCGCCAAAAGCGAATGTACTTCGTCCACTGATGGTTCCTCGGCCATCGTTTCGGAGACTGCCACGCTGCCGGCCACCCCCGTAACCACACACTCGCCAAATCTGAGACCCACATCCTCTCTATCGGAAATTGCACCCTCGACTCCGTCCACCAGAGCCATGACTTCGCCGAATGTCATTACCACCGCCGAGATACAGGACTTTGTAAGAGCAGCGCACACAGAGTAACACAAGATGGGTAACTAACTTTAGGGAGATTCCTGCTTTCAGCACAACTTCATGGGTCCCGAGGACTTGCCCAAGGTGCCAGCCGCTGCCGCCGCCGCAACTGGTGAAACGGAGGTGGTGCTAAATAGCTCGGCGGGAACCACAGCCTCGATAGCAACGACCTCCTCGCCGCTGGCACAACAAGGAGCGCAGGACGCGGCCCATTCTCAGCAGACGACGCCACAGAAGATTAAATATAAGAACCATAATAATAATCAGGTAAGCACTAGTTAATGATCATTAGTTTAGACTTTTTGTTAATTTTGTAAATATTTTTACCTGAATTTCCCTGAAACAGGAGGATATCAACTCCATAGAAAGCATTTCCAGTTTCCCCCGCTTTCAGGGAAACGCCACCGACTTTGATTGGATCGACGAGATGGTGCAGCAGCGCAACTGCAACGAGATGATGCACAAGAACAAGCGAAAGAAGGCGCCGAAGAAGGGCATACTCGATGGCAGCCTGCAGTCCGAGGCTGATCAGCTGGACGGCCAATTGTATAGCTACAATAGCAATGACAAGGCCAAACTCAATTCGTCCAAGGGCAGCGATGGCGACGACGAGAAGGTTGTCAAATGTCTGTATTACTCGCTCATGTGCTGCGATTGTACGATTTCGTAAAGAGTAGCGAGTGCGATTACAGCGAGATCCATGTAAAATACCTCTCAACTACCTATGTAAAAAGACAAAATCCATATATACATATATATATACTTGATTTTTGATACCTAGGCATAAAGCTACATATATAATCTCTGCAACACAAGACACGGAAAAAGAATGAAAATAAAGTATTAACGAATTTAAATTGATTTACATGAAACATATACATCTATGCGTATCCATACATTATGAGCATTCGAATAAATGTAATCCAAATCCCAACTACGATATTTTGTAGTTTTGTCTTTTGGCCTCAAAAAAAATAAAACGGACATGTATTAGGAATGTACATATTTCATACGATATTTTGTAAATAAAATACTTTCTAAAAAACAATACAAAATAATGTGTAAAATATAATAACTATGGGGGGGGGGGGGAATAAATACATAAATATATACTGCAGAGTTTTATAATTTCAGTCAGAAGCTTGTAAAGCAGTGATGGAGTCATTTCTGACCCCATAAGCCATATATATTCTTGATCAGCATCAACAGGCGAGTCTTTCTAGCCGTGTCAGAAGAAAAAAATTTTTTTTTAATTTTTTCTCAAAATGTTATAAGGGGTTAAAAAATTAAAATTCGCCAAATTTGGTAAAAAATGAAATTCAAAATAAAATTAAATTCATTATGTATATTTTTTAACCTTGTGAAAACTAACACAAAACTACTTTCCGAATTGAATTTAATGCATTTTTGGCTTAGTTATGAATTTTTCTAGATTTTGGTTTTTTCCCAAGTATTATAAAAAAAATGAACAATATTTTTAAAATTTGATAAAAATGTTTAAAAATTTGATAATAAATGAAATTTAAAATATGTTGATTTTTTAATCTTTTAAAAACTAACACAAACATGCTTTCCAAATTGAATTTAATCCATTTTTGGCTTAGTTAAAAAATTTTAAATATTCCTTTTTTGGTCTTAAAAGTTATTAAAAATATTACAAAATTTTGTCCATACTTTAATAATTAAAATTTGAAAAGAACCTAAATTCCGTAGCAGTTTTCTGAATTATAATCGATGGTTTTAGGCCAAGTTTTGACATTTTAAAACTTTGATTTTTCAAAAATATATTTTCGCTTCAAATAATCGGTTTAGTATCGATATTTTATGGCATCCTTTGGATGTAAATACCAGGACTAGCGCCCTTCCCCGCCTTAAATAAATAAGAATAAACACCCATACACAGACACACACACATGAGGCAACTGGTTCAGTTCAACTTGACATAACATTTTTCATAAAAATTTAATACAAACATTAAATTTACAAATATATATATATATAAAAACAATTCACAATCACATATAAATTTTTTATCATTTTTTGTTTTCGGATGTTAAATATTTCGATTTCGCTATATCCTCCCTCAAAATAAGGTTTAAAATTTACTATTTAGTCCAGAGCAAGAAATCCAAGATCCAAAGTTCTTGTTGGTACGCATTACGTGTGTTGTTTTTCATCAATCAATCAATCGGATCAATGAATCAATCAGCTACGGCTTGTGTGCTCCGTTTTTGCATTGGGATTAATATCATGCATTCCCCTAGACCTTCTTGCCGGCGCCGCAGCGCCAGCGCAGTGAAACTCGATCGCATCAATATCATTTGTACTCTCTATGTAAAATTCGTTTCCATGAATTGTGCCTTTCTTGTAGACTCGATCTCGATCCTCTTCGGAATTATCATCCTCCTCAGTGTTGTTTTCCTCCTCATCCTCCTCCTCGTCGCCACCACCATTGTTGAATATTAATCGAGCCTCGCTGGTTCGCTTGCGCTTCTTGCTGGCTATCTTTCTGTAACGCACCGAGTTTCTGGTCACGTGGTTGCTATTGCGCTGCGGGATTTATTTTTAAATGATATTATTTTATATTTTAAAATATAAATAATAATTACCTGTAAAACAGCAAAGATTATGGAGAATATGGTGATGATCAGCAGGCAGATGGCCACCGCTATGGCTGTGATGGCCGTTAGCGGCGAGTCCAATCGCAGGACAAACTCATTGCCATTACCCTCGCTGCCCAGGGCTCGAGCGGCATCCGAGGTGTAGCCGCTTTTGTAGGCACCCACAACTGTGCGCCGCTTGCCGCCCGTCGAGGTGGCCTTGCACTCGCCTGGAAAATGGAAAATTATTATTAATAAATTATAGCACAAATTAGAATTCCATTTCCCACCAGTTTCCGCATCGCAGTGGCAGCAGGGAGCCGGCGACGTTGACGTTGAATTCTCAGCTGCCGTCTGATTTGGACAACAGGCAACACACTGGCTGTTGAGCTGATCCAGGTGGAGCGGCGGGGCACAGGCCTTGCAGGCAAACTGTCCAGGCCCAAAGCAGGAGCGGCACGAGTCGTGGCAGGTCTTGCAGGTGGCTGTGGTCGAATCATAATACTGCGAGCTTAGGCATTCCATGCACAGGCCACCATCAAGCATGGAGTGCGGCGGGCACGAAGAGCAGGCCAAGGGACCGGCATCTAAAAGGATACAAAAATGTAAATTATAAGGAGTTGTTTTTGGTGTAAATTGAAGTAGCTTTTCATACCGTTGCATGTCTTGCAGTAATGATGGCACTTCTGGCAACCAAACTCCGACTTGTAGAAGCCCTCGGGACACTCGGGATGACACTCGCCGGCGGCCAGTTGCCAGCCAGCTGGACACTGAACGCACTGGTTGCGCCTCGGTCCGCTGCAGGTGTGGCAGCTGAGGTAGCACTTGGCGCAGATGCCGCGATCGCTGTAGTACCTGCCAAGCCCAGAGAAGAGGGATGAGTTAATAAATTCTAATGGAAGTAATTCTAAAACAAGTGATTTACCCATCGGCACAGGTGGTGCGACATTCGCCGTTTTGTAGCTCCAATCCCTTGGAGCAATTGCTGCAGTTCGTCCGCGAGACACACTGGCTGCAGGTATGCAAGCATGGCGAGCAGACACCCGCTGTTTCCATAAAGAAGCCATCCTGGCAGCCACTCACACAACGGCTCTGTTCCAGCAAACGATTCGGCGGGCAGGACATGCAATTCGTCTCCAACTTGCCGTTGCAGGTCTCGCAGGAAGCATGGCACGATCGACACTCGCCATCGGCTTGGCTAAAGAACTCAGCTGCAAGGATCAGAGAGCGATTTAGAGAGGAACATGAAATCTAGGAGGATTCAAGTTGTACCTTCATTGCAGCTCTCGCTGCCGGTCACAATGCATTTGTCTCTCTTGGTCAGCGTCCAGTTTTCAAGGCACTCGGAGCAGGCGCCACCATTACTGGTACAGGTCTTGCAGCCATCCTGGCAGGGCATGCACTCCAGCCGCTTTTTGTCCGCATAGAAGCCATCGGGACAGCTATTAAGGCATTTATTTTGCCAGGCATACCGACTCGGCCGGCAGGTGATGCAGTGTTGGTCCGTGGGGCCGTTGCAGGTGGCGCAAGTCGAGTGGCAGAAGGCACATCTATGCACGAAAATAGAAGCTTTTGTTTAAGATGCAAAGTCTAAGCAGCTGCCACTCACTTGTTATCCTCCGTTTCGTAAGTGTCCAAGGGACAGGCCGAGTAGCATTTGTTCTCGTGCATCACCAGGTGATGATCGCAGCTGGTGCAGTACTCTGGATGATCCTGGCAGGAGGCACAGTTGGGCTCGCAGGGCACGCATGTTCGGTTGCGGCTACCTGGAATTAGTTGAAGAGACGATAAATAAATACTCGGGCTGCGAATAAATCAATTTTCAGGGAATCGATTTTTTTTTTCTTCAAAATTTTAAATAATTTTAATT
>JAEIIL010027223.1:0-23719 GCA_018905715.1 Drosophila lini
ATAACTTTACTGAGAGAAGGTTGTGATAAGAAAGGTACTTATTTGAAGTTGGGAAAACTGCGCCTTTTTTCAGTGTGGCCGTAACTGGTTGGCTTGCTGTCTTATCGGTAATCGACTAGAAATTCAATTATGGCGCGCAGCTTTAAGTTTTAAATTAAAACTTTCTCATAGTTAGTAAACAAGAAATTGTTAAAACCCTTTTTTGACAATTCAGACTGGGTGTGAATTTAGTTTTTAAGTATTTTTGCTTCACACATTTTTAATTCCAAAAATTTGAAGAAATCGAGAAAATATATAGAAAAAGTTAGCTTAAAAACATATTTTTTAAATCGATTCTCTGATCTTAGTTTTCTTTTTCTTTTATTTTAAAAGAGATACTTTGGAGAAACCCAAGACATTATTCGTCTTTAAACTAAACCCAGAAATCACCTTTCAACAACGTAAAAAAGTCAGCAGTTCGCTAAAGTTTGAACTATCAAGACCCTTTGCTGATAAGAGAAACGCGTGTTTCCCCATTTATTCGGGTAAAAATCCGCTTTATTTGTTAACAAATTCTAGCCTGTGTACAAAAGCAACGATCACCAGCAATAGAAACACACACTTGCCCAGGGCAATGATTAAACACGAATTAGAACTACAGTAACTATTGGGAGTGGGTGGGGCCTTAACATCAACGAAAAAAATTTAACTAAGATTTGTAAAGAGTCTAAAAGAAGTTCCTGAATATGCGAACGACGGCCTGGACCCATCGCGGCACTGGTCGCTGCACAATTTCCCGCTCCGCCGTCTGCGATAGGTCGTACAGCCGATCCGCCTCCGCCTGCAGTCGCTGGCTCAGGTCCTTGTTGGCCGTGACCAGGCACACTTGCGTCTCCAGATCGCGGTTAACTGAGCGCTCGCCAAAGTTGGAGGAGCCGATGAGCGTGAGGTTGGGCAGTCGCGCCTCGGGCAGGTAGTACCACAAACCCTTGGCATGATATGTCCAGCCGGGCTTCTCGTACTCAAAGAAGTTGACGCGATGGTTCTGCTGCCGGCGCACCAGACTCTCGTAGAAGCTCTTGGCTATCAGCGTATAGGCGGCGGGAATGCCTCCAGCAGGTCCCTTGGCGCCCTGAAAGCCATTCGCCTGGAAAGAATATAATAAATAAATATGAATAAATCGTGAAACAAAGTTTTTCTTACATTGGGGTGCGCCATCAGGATGCTGCACTTTGCCAGGCACTTGTGCGTGATGGTGTCCATGTACTCCTGCGTCAGGTTAAAGTAGCCAGTGGCTAGCTTGAGCCGCGATCCGGCCACGCAGTTGGATAGCAAGCGCTTTGTGACAACGCTGTCGTGGTGGATGCCAATCTGGCCCATCTCCATCAGCGGAAACACCCAGGTGTCCGCCTGCGGATTAAGCTCCTTTGCCCGCGCTTGTCGCTCGAACGTCTCCTGCACAAAGTCGGCGATACGCTGCTTGGCCAGATGGATAAACTGCTCCTTGGTGCCCTCATATGGCAGGATGCGCCAGTTGCGGTGCAGTCCCTCGCTGGCATCTGGAGCCACCGCCAGACTGAACTCCTGCACCCGCTCGATAAACTGGGCATAGAAGTCCGCCAGCGGCTTGTCCTCAATGAGTATGTAACGATCCTGGCGGTTGGTGAAGTAGTCATTGGACAGATTGGCCCCCGAAATGATCACCGCATCGTCGAAGAGGTAGACCTTCATGTGCTGCAGCCCGAGAAGCTCGTTCCAACGCGGCGGCGCCAGGCGCTTGGTCATCCCGCGCAAATCAGGCGTGTGGTACAGCGAGAGCTGCACCTGGCTGGCAAAGTCGCGCACCAGCGGCAGTAGCATGGTCTTCGAGTTGAGGACGCCGCGAGTGCCGCGTGTAAAGTCCAGGAGCACGTTCAGCCGCAGCGCCGACTCCGCCTGCAGGCTATGACGCAACGTCTGCACCACGGCGCTCTCCAGCTGCCCGGTGCCCAGGTACAGGCTGGCCAGCACAATCCGGCGCTTGGCGCGGGCAATGCGCTGCACCAGCGTCTCGTAAAAGTGCTGCGGCTCGTGGATGACCTGGATCTGGTCGCCGCGCAGCGGGAAGCACGGCGCCAGGTTGTGTAACCAAGTGAGGCTTTCCAGGCCCGGCGCTCCCGTGAACCCAGCGCTGGCCAACAGGTTGGGCGTTTGCTGCAGGCAGCCGATGAAGTCGCACTGGGCGACCGGAGCCAGCTCCTGGCTGAAGAGGCGGCGGAGGTAGAGCATTGCGATGGCGGGTATCGGATCTCGGCTGCTCCTAAGTGGCTATGGGCGGCGGTGGGGGGCTGTCAGCCTCTGGCGCATTGCTCACAGTCGATGGGGGGTTATCTGACACTCACTTCCATTCATGGGAGCCTGCTTTGACACGCGAAAATTTTGAATTTCAATAAAACGTAAATGTTTTCAAGTCGCACCAAGTGAGATAGAGATGGAAGAAAGTCGATAAGAGAGATGTCGATTTTGGCTGACTATCGATTGATTATTAATTTATTTATTTATTTACATTTATATATATATGAACTTGTTTCATTAATTTTTAATTTTAAAGAAACACAAATATTTTTCTTATTTTTAATGTTTGAACGAAAAGCAAGTTATATTTTTTTAGTTTGGCACCACAAGATCTCTTTCAGTGTGACCAATTAACAAGATGGAAAAAATCTGCTCTTTCGAAATATTTGAAACTTTATCAACAAAAAAGTAGGCGGTTACACTAATATTCGCTACAAATAAAAAAGGACGCGCTGCTTTAAATTATTATTTGAAAAGTTGTAAATGTGCAATAAACAATATATTGGAACGTGTTACCAATACTCTTTATAAGCGGGCCTGGCTTTGGAACCCGTTCAGCAAACCTTTGGGAAAACCGCGTTTTTAGTGCGCGACCAGAATCGAAAATCTTGGAGATATGGAAAACACCGATGCGACTTCGCATTTGGATCCCCACATCGACTACAAAACCCCCAAGAAGACTAACTCGCTGATCGACAGTGAGCAGTTGCTGGACAAGATCAATATATTAACCACCAAGCCGGAGAACCACTCCCAGAATGCAAAGGTAACCGCGGAAAAGTTGTGTGACGACGACACACGTGCAGTTACAGTTATCCTCGGTGGGGGTTTAAAATGCGCCAAAAAATATTTGTTGTAGAAATGAGAGAAAGAAGTGAAGGAATACAACAAACTTTAAAGATTATATTGTTTATTAGATTTGTGTTTTTACCCTCTGTTTCATATAAAAGAAGACCTCTTCAAAATAGTTAATAACTTTAATTTGCAAAACGTTCCAGATTCTTTTCGCCTTCCAGGTTTCCTTCTTTCTCTTCCTTTTCTTTTACTGGAAATACTTCTTTTTAACAGTTAATTATTACACTGTCTTCTCGATAAAGTGAACCTACATATATGCCTATTGTTTATTTCTGTTACTAAATTAATATTTAATACTAATAACTTATTAATATACTCCACAACAGCTTCCCACAATCAAGGACTTTGTCATTATTAAGCCCATCAGCCGCGGCGCCTTCGGCAAGGTGTTCCTGGGCTACAAGAACAACGACTCCAACAGGCTGTTCGCCATCAAGGTGATGCGAAAATCGGAAATGATCAACAAGAACATGGTCTCGCAGGTGATCACCGAACGGAATGCCCTGGCCCTGTCCCGCTCCCAGTTCTGCGTGAGCCTCTTCTACTCCCTGCAGTCGCTGTCCTACGTCTACCTGGTGATGGAGTATATGGTTGGAGGGGATCTCAAGTCCCTGCTGGCCATGTACGGTTATTTTGACGAGGTCACTGCCCGCTTCTATGTGGCCGAGATGGTGATGGCGCTGCAGTATCTGCATCAGCACGGAATCGTCCATCGGGACATTAAGCCGGACAACATGTTGCTCTCGGCCAGCGGCCATGTGAAGCTCACGGACTTTGGCCTGAGCAAAATCGATATGCGACGCGATCTGGAGATCTCGGATCTGATTAACTGCTCTCCAAACTTGAATGCCCGCACGCCGGGACAGCTGCTCTCGCTCACCTCGCATTTGTCCTTTGGTTCCGAGAAGAAATTGCAGGATTATGGCTCCGTTTTGGCCGGTCAAGCTACGAGTATGAGTGGAATAACCACGGGCACGGGTACCTCCCACCTGCTGCAGGCCATCAACAAGCATAGTCTGATTATGGAGCTCTCGGACAGTGAGGGCGACACTTCTCTGAACGAAGCAGAGAAGACAAGCGACAGCAAGATTTCCGGGGTATCGCCGTTCTTCTCCGCCGAGGAGGTCAACGAATCTATAACGCATACGTGCACAACCAACAACAATGTGGGTTGAGAGATTTTCATTAGAATTTGCAGACTCTCACATTCTGTGTACTTATTTTACAGCCCCAGGACAGCAGCTCCTCTTGCTCCTTTCACACCTGTACCTCGGGCGATCTAAGCAAGTGTTTGGCTCAGGAACCCACTGGACCGGACACTGTGACCAGCAAGCGTCGCGTGGAATTCGCCCTAGATACGGTCAACTGCCAGGTGAGTAAATTATGCTGGTATCGAACCAGTAATTTCTATATTTATTTCGCATAAAGGGCTGCAAGCAGGCCGAGCAGGACAGCAGCAATGGTGGCAAGCATTTGCCGAAGCTGGAGACTGCAAACGATGCTTCGTTTGAGTTTTCCATGGTGCGCAGGCGATCGCTCGAGGAGGTGCGTTGGCATGTGCATGAAATTGTGGTTGTCCAGTCTGTCTCTTAGCAAAATGTTTGAACAATTATTCTTAATTTGTATTAATAATATCCTTCAATCCCCCGTCCAGCGCAAAGGCATCTCAAAGGGGCAGGAAGACTCTGGCGTCTCAAGCCGCAAGGGCGATGACAACTCCAGCTGCCACCTGAATCTGAACAGTGAGAGCACAGCCTCGTCGATCGAGAAAAACGCTGAGAACCTGAGCCAGTCCAAAGAGGACTTTAGTTGCTCGGACTATTCTCGGAGCTATAATTTAACCAATGCCAATGAAATGAGCGGCATCCACATGAACTCGCCCTTCCGCAACCTTTCCAAGCACTTCAAGCGTCCCGATTTCCTGCGCGGCATGAAGCGGAAGATAAACCTGGTCAACCGTTCAGACAACATGTCCAGCATGGAGGCCGATGGCTCTAGTTCGGGCACCAGCGGCGCCCACACCGGGCTCACCCAGGAGATTGAGATCCTTAACATTGGCAGCAGTACGCCCAAGAAGCGTAAGGCTCGCTCATCGCCCATACGGGGAGTGCTCAAGGTGCGCTCCCTCTCCGACGACGAGCTGCCCATTAACCACCTGCTCGGACCGGAGGCCAATGTGGCCAACGTGGTCTTCTCCACTCCCGTCTCCTCGCAGAAGCTGCCACGTCGCGATGGTGGTCTGCTGGGCAAGCTAAAGGCCACTCGATTCGCCTTGCCCCTGTCCATAGAGAATAAGAAACGGGAGCATGCAACCACCGAAAAGATGTCCGGTGTGCAGTATCACTTAAAGCTAGCCGACGATCCCACAATGTCGCCCATTAACCATGGAGCAGGGAACATACCAAAAACACCAAAGAATGTGAACATTAACACACCGTTTCGTACTCCGAAGTCGGTGAGGCGAGGAGCTCGGGTCTCCAACGAGCGCATCCTGGGCACACCCGATTATCTGGCGCCGGAGCTGTTGCTGAAGCAGGGCCATGGCCCCGCCGTCGACTGGTGGGCATTGGGCGTGTGTTTTTACGAGTTCATGACCGGCATTCCGCCCTTCAACGACGAGACGCCTCAGAAGGTATTTGACAACATTCTGAACAAAAGTGAGTGAACATTTTACAAAGAATTACCTGGAAGAATCCTACTAACTCACACGACTTCTTTCAGACATCGAATGGCCGGAAGGCGATGAGGCATTGTCGGCGGATGCCATGGAGGCTGTGGAACTGCTTCTGACGATGGATCCTGCCGAGCGACCGGCCGCCAAGGAAGTACAGCAGATGCGACACTTTGCGTGCATCGATTGGGAGAACATTGGCAACACGGAGCCGCCGTTTGTCCCCACGCCCGATAATCCCACGGATACGGGTTACTTTGAGGCGCGCAACAATCTGCAGCACCTGCAGCTGTCCAATTTTGCTGTGGAAGACTGATGTTTCAAGCGCTGTGCCCATGTTATTTTTATTATTTTTTATGTAGCAATATCCAAGAGTAGACCTTTAATGTTCACTTGTTATCGTTCGTCGCTAGCCCTATTTTTATTTATATTTATATTCTCGTTTTAAATTTCATTCAATTGTATAATTCGTCATTTCGATGATCACAATCGGTCCTGTATCCCTAAATTCGGTACTGAATTCGAGTTTGTTATTGTAACTACGCTTAAACAAATAGCTTCAAGTATAAACCCTCGAGTTGTAACCAATAAAGTCATAGTCTAAAAGATGAAAGATGCTTTTGATATATACCAGGGACCACAAAAAATCATTACTTTTATTTTTCAAATATAAAAATCAAATTGGTTTAAGATTTTTTCTATTATCTTCAAAGGTAATAATAAAAACTTTAATATATCTCATATGTTTCCCAAATTGCAGCAAATTGATCACTTTATTCACCTTAAACCTAGATAAGACAGATAGAACATATAGAATATATACAACATCTGAAAAATAACACATCTGGCTGTATTTGGTCGCTCGCTCGGTTGGCTACGCCGCACTCAGCTTGAAGTCAAAGTCCCAGACCTCTGGAATGGTGGTCAGGTAGCTCTCCTCATAGAAGATGCTAATCAGCCGACAGACCATATGTGGCACAGCCCTCATATCGGGAAAGGTGACTTCCTTCAGCAGGCTCACAGCCCGGACAATTAGGGGCTTGACGTCTGTGAATTTCTTGTTGGCCAGAAGCATGGACAACTCGCGCAGACCGCTTTCATACTCCTCGGAGGGTATACGAAGGTCTCGGTTGGCCGGAAACAATGAGAAGATGACACAGGCCAAGCAACGGGTCAACACCTTTCGTCTTTAAAGGGAAAGTAATTTACTTGTAAGGAAATTCCAAGTCCCATTGTGATTCTAACCTGTTGGTAATGACCTCCGTCTTGAGTCCAATTACGCCCAGCAGTCCATCGCTCCAGCCCTCGGCTTTCGTGGAGGCAATCTGCAAATGCCTGGCCAGCATGTAGAGGGGCTTCTTCATCTGCTGATTCACCTGCATGATCTTGCAGCCGCGCGCTATAATCACACCCCAGACGAGGGCCAAGCGGGGCTCCGTCAGCGGACTCGTCTTGATATTCTCCAGCAACTGGGTCAGGTCCTGGAAGAAGGTCACCTTGTCGCCATCCGTGGCTATCTCCTCCATTTTGTACACCACAAAGACGTGTAGAGAGAACAAGTAGCCGCCCTGCATGAGGGGCATCAGGTCCAGCTTGGGCAGGGACATGCTGAGAGCCTCCAGCAAACCCAACCAGCTGGGTGCGTGCCAGGGAGCACTCTCCGGTGAGGTACGGAAATAGCTCTCCATGCTTGCCTCTAGCAGCGAGTAGATGCTGGCAATGTAGGTGTTTAGGTGTCCGATGGCTGGAAGAGCAGAGTTCATCACCAGGTTACCGGGAGCACACTGCTGCTGCCATCGAATCAGAGTCTTGATGTGGATGCTGAAAGGGGATTAGGGGGATTTTAGGAATTATTCCTTGGGTTTGTTGGTAGTTCCTACTTGGACACCTCCTGGCTCTGCGTCTGGGTGGGCGCCACCAGCTCCAGCATCAGGTTAAGGGCCTCGCGGCGCTGTTCCTCTGGTGTGCGATGTTCACTGCAGCTGCTAATGGCCCCGTCAATGCTGTTCAATAGCTCCAGGAAAGCCATGGTAAAGGCACGTTCCCCCTCCTTGGTGGTCAGCAGCTTCTTGTGCTTGGCTCCGCAGGCACGCTGCAGGCGAACCATGGAGCGGGTGTACAGCATGCGCTTGGCGGTGCCCAGAACGACGGCTTCCTGGGCAGAACGTTCCGGCAACATGGCACAGGCCTGACGAAGAAGTCTGCCAAGGGGAAGGGGTTTTCATTTAAATATTTCACGAGTTTGCCAAGACTTACTCCAAGACAGCTCGATCCGCATAGTTGCTCTCGGCAGGCAGCTTGAGGACGATGGCAGGCTCCACACTGGCCACGAACCACTTCAGCAGCTGCTCGAGCTCGCTGTACTCCACCAAATGCCAAGGATATTGAACGGCTTCCTCAAGGATCTTACTCGTATTCGGATGGATGTGAATGTTCGGCTCAAAGGCAATCTTCACAAAGATGCCAAAAAGCCGAGAGAGAATGGCCACCGGCTGGGGCATCTGGGCAAACCAGGCGCTCCAATCAATCCGGATGAAGATGTGCCCCAGCATGGCGTGTGACTCGGGCAGGTAACGCTGCAGGCTATCGTATAGCAGCTCCACATGCTGGGCCGGCGGCAGGAATCGCTGCCAGGGCAGCTGAGCCAAGCCCTCATGAATGGGGGCCAACACATGGCCGGCTATGTTGGGCTGGGCAAAGTGATGGACATACCAGGCAAAGACATGCTCCAGGATCTTGTTCGACGACGGCAGGTACTGAAGCACTTGCATTACGATGGCCACAAAGGAACGGATCATCAGCTTGCTGCTGCTCACATGCTGCTCGCTCCAAGGCAGGAGCACCTTGCTCTGTCCGGGAGTGAGCTGCCTTATCCAGTGAGCCACGCCGCTGGCGGTTTGCTCGGTGTAGGGTATCAGCCAGGGACTGTAGGTTTCCACAATGGAGCCAAAGACTATGTCGCTGACTAAAGAAGGGACTAAAATGTATGATCTCTTAAACTTAGGCCATAAAACAACTCACTCTGATCAGCCAGCAGCTCCTGGTAACTGCAAATGGCCGAGGCGAGCAGCACGTGACCGAAGCAGGTAAACCACAGCACTAGAGCCTGACAGTAAGCCTTGTGCTTGGGGTACAAGCCATGTAGGCCATGATGCAGTCGCTCCTTTTGAAAGTGTCGAGACAAAAGCAAAAGGGTGTCCGTGGCCGCCTTCAAGGTGAACAGCTTCTGGCGCCGCGAGAAGTCCAAGGCCAGTTCATGCATCTCTAACTCGTTCTGGTCCAAAGTCAACTCTTGGCAATTGGAGCGCACCAACAGAGCATTCAGAAGATCCTGGAGAACCACTGGCAAAAGTTTCTGGTCTGAGACTCGATCCAAAACCATTTGCATCACCTCGCCGTAATGCTGGGGAAAGTCGTAGCCAAAAATGTGCACCAGGTGACGGCGGAACTGATCCTGCAAGAGGCTACTATCTGGCTGTGACCAGGCCTCCAATCCTTGGAGCACCAGCAGGAGCAAGCGATTGATCTCGCTGAGCCTGGGCTGATAGGCCTCCAGCCAACCCAGTAAGTCGAACTTGGAGAACAGCACGAAAAGGATCTGTGTGTCGCAGTGCTTGAGGTGCGAGTCAATAAGAAACTCGTACATGGGCAGGAAGTGCTCCACATCAGTGCGGCTGGGTACAAAGACCCCAGCGAGAAGCTCCAGAAGATCAGGACGCTTTAAAGCCAGTCGGAGCACGGCCAGTCCCTGGGCAGCCTGGTCTGCTTGCAGGAAAACCTAGCAGGTATAAGTCAAAGTTAACACATACAAAGCTAAATCTAAACCTTTTCTTGCTTACTCCCAGCTTCTCCAGCACCTGGAAGTACAGGTCATGTGTGGGCTGAAACTTCATGGTCACCTCGTTGAGATTATCCACCAGATGGTAGAAGACCTGCACTCCAATCTGCGTGATCTTCGCTTCCAAAGGCGCTACCAAGAGGGCACCAATGCAAACACCAAACTCCTCGATGGCCTGGGCAAAGCTGTCCACATTCATGGCCAGCAGCAGATCCTCTACAATCTTGTCGTGTCGCTCCCGATTCTGTGTCTGCTTCCGGGATATAACCTCGTTGATGCGTATATGCTCTGGGGTCAGGGTGATCTTGGCAGGCGCTGTACAAGTCCGCTGAAAGAGCAGGGAGTTGCACTCCTTGCGCCGGGTCTCCTCGTAGGGAATCATCTGGTACAAGGCCGGCACACTCTCCAGGTAGTTGAGGTTCAGCGAGTTTAACTCGGATGTCTTGTAGTGGTAGGTGCTGAGGGTAGAGGGATTATTAAGCTGCGGGAATAGGTTTGTTAATAAAACTCACTTTGCAGTTGAATTAAAAGTGCTCAAGCGCTTTTTAAGTAGATTCATTAGGTTGCCATTGATGGGCGGTGTCTCCACGGGTTCCACGTGCACATGACTGGGTATGGGCAGCACCTTTTCGTAAGTGCTGAGCAGGCTCTTTATATGTTGAGCTGGTGGCTGCCGCGGCTTTGGCTGAACTGGTGTCCTGGCTGCTCTATGGTTCGCAACTCTCAACACTTTTCGTGCCCACTGATCCGCCTGATGTCGCTGTTCCTTGCGCAATGCGGCCAGGCACAGGAACTCCGTCCAGTGGTTGACATGACCGCCTAGAAGCTCACGCAACTTTTCGCAGTTGTACTGAGCTGGCAAGGCCTCAGCATCGCTGGTAAACCTATTGATCTGGGTGTCCTCCAGCCACAGACCACAGCTCTGCATCAGCTTGCAGCAGCTGCGATAGAAGTGGGCCATGGCGTCATCACTGGCACTCTTGGTGGCCAACGCCGAGTAGTACGCCTCGGCAGACTTTAGCTGGGATTTGATACTCTTCATCAAAGGCACATTTTGTTCATAGAATTTGTCGGCCACTCCAAAGTTGTGACTAAAATTGAGGGATTCGTTTTCTGTGGGCACTCGCCACAGATACAGCTCGAAGAACTTCTGACACACGATGGGGAACAGAGCGTGATTGCTGTCCATGCTGGCTAGTAGCTGGGCGTACTTGAAAACCACAAGCTGGCTAGAAGAAAAGGCAGTTGCCTTGGTCAGCGAAATAGTTTTTTTGAGAGCAGCCTCCAATTGCTGAGCGGAAAGTTGACGTAGCAGCTCCGGCCAGATGCGACTGTCCACCAGACGGAATTCTATCTCGAGGAGCACGAGATTTAGCCAGCAGTTCTGCGGTGAAATGAGGGGAATGCGCGAAGGCGACTGGCCGCCAAAAAATGCCTTTAAGGCAGATCCCTTGGGGGCTGACTTCCAGTCCGTGCAGTCCTAAAGGATAATAAAAAATGTATTAAAAAATAAATAATTAATTTAAAAAATTATATATTAATACAAAAAAGTTGCATAGGATAATGCTATATTTATCTTAAGTTTAAGGCTTACTTTGTAAAAGTTGTAGAAGAATTCCACAGCCTGAACACGGCAGTCCGGAAATTGGTAGGATATTCGCAGCATCCTGTCAAGGAGATACAGCAGATTCGAGTTTTGTGACCAGCCTGGCAGCGTGGTAAAGCAATTCAGCCAGATATTAAGCAGGTTAAGGGGAGAGCACAGTCCATAGCTAAATATTGGGGAGATTATTAATAGTAATTAATTCATTTATATAATTGAAATTAAATCAATATCAGGGTCGGAAATGACTCCTTTACTGCGTTGCAAACTTCTAACTGAAATTATAAAACCTTGTAGGGTATCAAAATGAGGTACTCACCTGGTATATGAAACAATCTGATGATGCAGCATATTATCTAGCAGCTCCAAAATGGGGCCAATTGAGTTGGCGTAGACCATGTCCTTGGCCAGCTTTAAGTAAGTTCTGTCCGCATTTAGCAACGTAATCAAGACTCTCTGGAAGCTATTTAAACCAAAACTTAATTAATCATAAACGAAAATAATACTGCTAGCGAACCTCTCGCAAGTTGCCAGCGTCTCTGGTGTCTCCAGGAATAGAGGCACTATTAGCTCCAGGCACCGAATGGTGGCCGCATGCCGGTGATCCAGCAGCAGTTGCTGCAGCAGATTGAATCCGTGCTGGCAGATCAGCGGAATCGCGTGACCATGCAGGCTGACCAGCATGCCCACATAAAGTGCCAATGGGCGATTCTCGTTGACGCCTTGGAAGACCATTTCCAATCGCTCCATTTCGGGTATGAAAAGCAGCGGCTCCGTGGGATGCTGAAGGGTGCGTTTCACCGACTCCACACCCTGATCCATGAGATGTAGTCGCAGTAGGGAAATCATGCGCCAGCACCAGTTGGTAAACTGCTCCCGACTCGACTGAGTGGAGTCGATGAGGGAGGATACCTGACGCACACTCTCCGAAATCCCAGAGGTTCCAATAATTTCAGGTGCGTACTTGTTCAAAGCTTCATTTACCAAGTGAGCCATTCGCACATGGATGTTGTGGGGCAGAAAGAGTCGTCCCTCGACATCCAGACCCCAGTTCAGGTGACTGATAATAAGGCGAGCCAGGTGACTCTCCGTAGATTGGTAATCGAAGTGCAGCAGCCAGTTGGACAGAACCTCGAAGCTGTCCATGCTAGGATGCCAGTTCTCCAGCGGCAGAGCCTTGAAAAGATAGGCCGCCTGGTCCACTTCCCCAAAGCGCATCTTCAGCTGAACGAGCAGGCAACCAAACAGATCCTCATCCATCAGATTGGCCAGCATATCGCGTGCCGTCTTGTAGCAGATTTCCCTGGTAGATCGATGGATATAACCAATCCGGAAGATGTGCAGGCAGACGGCCTTGACCAGGCCTCCATCCTTGGAGCGGTTTCGATCGTTGGCCATCTCGAAAAAGGTCTGCAAAAGGTAGTACATATCCTCGGGCGCCACATCCGCATTGGCCAGATCGAACTTCACCCAGAAGTCTTCGGCTTGAAAGGCAGCCTCTGCATTGCCCACCAGATCATTGGCCAAGTCCGTGGGGAAGCCCACATTCAGGTAGTAAAACAGATGCCACACTACCTCCGCATCTAGCGAGCCAAAAGGCAGAGTGGAGAAGTACTGCCAGGTGCCAAGATTTCGAGTGCGATAAATGTACCCACAGGAGCGGATGAGCAGGGCCTGCAGCTCCACCTGGATGCGTTCATACAGCTCCGGGGACTTTGATAAGTTGTTATTTCTGCCAAGAATATATATGAATATATTAATTATTTTGGAAATATGATTTATATTTTAAAACTTACTTGAACAATTCGTGATAGTCAAAGACATATTGCAGAGTATGACGCACCAGGCGTCCAAGACGCTTGGCCAGTTGCTTGTATCTCTCGTTGTTGTAGGTCAGCAGCCCCTCGCCCAGGATTCTGACTAGCTGGGAAAAGAACACCACCGAGGAGAGCATTTTCTGAGCAGTGATCATATCCGGCTCGAGTATATAGTCCTCCAGGAACTTCTCTATGCGCAGAGCTGAAGTAAAGATCCTCTCAAAGGGCAGCTGGTTTAGCAGGGCAATCAAATCACTCTCTTTCAGACCAATGCACTCGCCGGTCGGTGTGTGCGAGTCCTCGCCATCCGAGTCCACCACTATCCAGCGATCTGTAAGATCAGAGTTTGCCTGGGCCTGACTTTTTAGGTATTCATTCCTCTTCTTGACGGGCATCAGAAGGATCTGCAGCACGGCCATGCAGTGGTTCAGTTCGGGAGAGTTCAATTCCAAAGGCAGCTCGTTCTTTTGGCTGCTGCGACCCATGGCTTGCATGCCGGGCAGCTGCAAAAACTGTGCTGCCCAGGCGCCAACACCATTCGGACATCGCAGGATGTTGAAAAGCAGGAACCAATGGTCCTCCCTGGTGGCCAGCAAGAGTTGCAAGGCTATCAATCTCCGCAGCCATTCCTTGAGGTCCTTGTCAAAGTTCTAAAGGAAGAGGGAGAGTGAGTACGAATTTTAGGTAAGAAAATAAACACAAGACTAACCGCATTGGGACTGCGTCGTCGGACGAAGCTGAAGAGTATCGAGATGGCCCGCCTTAGCTGAGACACACACTCCAGAGCCGGGCCAGAGTGCACCTTATTCAAGGCAATTCCCGGCTGTTCCTCTGCTTGGGAATAGGTTAGCAGGTCATTGATTATCTGATCCACCTTCACTTTGGTTATCTTGGCCGTGATCAGGTTGTTGGTGTATGTATGGCAGACCAGATCATAGAGGCTCGTCAGAGCAGTCTGGGCCAGCTCCAACTTGATGGGATTTACCTTGATGAGACTGAAAGGCAAGAGAGTTTAAAATAATATATAAACAAAAGTATAAAGCTCAACTTCCTATAGAAAATTTGATAACTTTTACATATTTAAAGTAAAGTTAAATATCTTTATCTTACTCACTCGTAGGTCACGCTCTCTTGCACTGCGTTGCCATCGCCGCAGGTTCCCGAAAACGTACGTGTTACCGGCTCTCGCACCCAGATTTGTTTCTGGGTCTCCGGACAGGATTTTCGCAGCTTCTCCACATCATGGAGATTCGAGGTGAGCTTGCCCTGCAGTTCGTAGTATTCCTGAAGGGCAGCATACAGCGGATCCGATTCGCTGGACTCCAGCAGGGAGTTCATAAGGAACTCCAGCTCAAACTGCTTGGCCAACTCTAGATCGGGGCAATCGTAGATTTGCTTCGATTGCTCGGCATTAAGCGGCTTAATGTGGCTCCGAGCCAAAGCAAAGCCAGTGGGTGACGACTCCGCCTGGCGGTAGACAATCTTGGAGGTGTGCTCTTCCACCTGGGCGTTGGACAGGTGCATGGGCTGCAGGTTAGGGTACTGAACAATGCGGACGCTCGTCGAGGGTGGGGCTGTTGGGGCACTGGGCTCGGTTTTCTCTTGGTTTTGGGTTTCCATTTCCTTTTCCGCTTGGGGTTCTGGTTCCTGTTGTAATTCTTGTGGCACATCGCTTGAGATACAGCAATCGTGACTGATAATGGACTGGCCACTGGCCAGAGCAGCCACCCGTTCGAATTCCTCCAGCAGCGACACATTTTCCACTGGTCTTTGTTCTTCACTTGTTGATAACTCTGCCGTTTCGTCTTCCTCTTTTGGGGCCTGACGTGCGCCTCCCCGAGACTTTTTGGCCTTCTGCAAGGAAATTTGCTCAGTTTCTGGGGCGGATTGGTTTTGGCCATGAACTCACCTCCTTCTTGGGCTTGACTAGCGTCGCCATGGTTCACCTTTGATTTTCTGTGCCCTGGCTTTTTGCGTTTTATTTGTGCATTGTCGTGGACGCAGCGCCGCTAAACAATAAAATCCCCACATAATAGGGATGGGAGAAGCAAGAGGCCAGCTGGGGCCAGTCACGAGCACGAGCAACTATCGTATAGGATAATAAACGTTGAATTCAAAAAAGTTGTATATTTTTTAAGTTTAATTATTTTAAATTTAATTATTCTACTAGAAGGCAACATAAAACAAACTTTCTTAAAATTAAAAAAAAAATTAAAATGTAAATTTAAAATTAATAAAATATGTATATAAATAATACATGCAAATATGCATGCAAATAAGCACACCTTAATTTATTTAATTAAAACCATTTAAAAGGTTGTAAAAAGGTTGAAATGTCTTGATCCCAAAAATATATAAAAATATGGCGAGGTCTTGCCATTAGTTAAGAAGCACATACTTACACATACATCAAACGAAAGGTATTGAAAAGTAGATCAATTATTTATTTTAACCCTTTAGATATACCGCTCCTTCAAGTAATTGCAATTAAGCTGTTATTTCTAATTAAAAAATAATTACTAATAAATAAAACTTAATAGAATTATTATTTTTCGTATTTGCGATCCCTGGAAAAAACATTACATTAACCAAGAAAAATTACAAGAAGAGTATTTATTCAATTATCAAGTTTTACAAATCATTAAATATATAACAAATAGGTGGTTTTATTTCCATAATAGAAATATATTATAAATTTATATAAAAAATTTGGTGAAAAATAATTTATTCAAATATCAAGTTGTACAAATCTGTAATTTAATAACAAATTGGCGGTTTTTATTTATACAAAAAATTCATTTTAATAATTCATCTAAAATATATCGTAAACATTCCCTTCCAACTACTTTTCATCGTGACTCACGCTGCATACCTGCAGCCCTGGCCACCACTTTTCTTATCGATGGCTATCGATAACATGGCAGACGGGCAGCATTGGCCAAGTTTACCGGAAATCGACGCGCGAAAAGTAGGAAACGGGAACGAACACGCAGCTTCTCTTGTGTTTTTGTATAAAAGTACGCTTTAATTGTCTTCTTTTATTGCACGCGGTAAGTACATGCGAACGAGTTGCTACAAATGCGCGAACATTGCTCAACAACAGTCGCGCACGGAAATCACAGCATCTTTATAGACTTGAAACACTTGGCTAACTAATTGGTCTAGTCTAGGGCTTAGCTTACTACTAACTAAGGGCGGGGCTAACCCCTCAGAGCGCAGATCTCCCGGCTAACTGGCGATACACGCCCGTCTCGCCCGCTCCCGGAACAATGTCAAGTTGTACCCTACTGCTGTCGCAGATGGACTGCTGGTCCGTCGTGGCCGTTCCCTCGGATGTGGTAAACACCACTGCTATGGGATTGTTCTTCTCCTTCTCCTCCGGCGAGGACTCGTAGCCATGGTTAACCTTCTCCTCCTTGCAGGTCGTCGTCGTGGCTGAGGAGTCGCTGCTGCTGCGTCCATTCAGGCCAGACTCTTCCTCGTGCTTGACATAGTATGGTTTTCTTCCAGAGAAGCGTTCGCACAGACGGAAGATTAGGGGATGCAGCAGCTTGCCATCGTAGGCGTCATCGGGATGCTGGGTCAGCAGACTGATCACAGTGCCAATGATCACGGTGAGGGCGGTGCCTATCAAGCTGTAGTACATGAAGCTGATCGAGTAGAAGCTCTCCAGGCCGGATCTAAGGTAAGTTCAGATTATAATCATGGAAATCCTTTAAATATTTGGGGCCCATTTACCTTTCTGGGGCTATGGTGGGCGGTGTGGCCACAAAGCTCTGGTTATAACCATCGATAGGAGTGTGGGTCAGCAGCCAGGGCATTTGTCCCTGCTCAATAATGGGCTTGGCAATGGACTGCGAGAAGCTGTGGTTCGAGCATCCCTTCGAGAGAATCGAAAAAAAACTATTAATAAAATATAACTTTTTCAAAAACCCCGTAAGAACTTACCTCCGTTGATGTGGGGAGCATGGGATTCGATTTATCCACAGTCATGCCGCCGCCAATAATCCACAGCACAAAGGCGCAGGCTGTAACCATCCCGGCGGAGGTACCCTTCCAATTGGCAATTGGCACCATCATGGCCAAGATGAAGCAGCCCAACAGAGGCCCCGATGTGGCCGAGAACACCAGCAGCGAGGATTCAATCACACCGGCTAGCAATCCAACGCCAAAGGCCACGCACATGATGATCAATCCACAGACCACGGTGATTAGCTTGAGGATCCTAAGCTGCTGCTTGTCGGAGAGTCCCTTGAATTTAGGAAACTGCGAAATGAAGTCCTCCCACACAACGGTAGCCAGAGAGTTCAGATTAGACACCATCATGCTATAGGAGAGCCAGAGAGGTTGATTTAGTGGATCTTCTAAAGAGGGTCATATGCTGTTCTCACCATAAAGCTCCATTAAACAAAGTGGCCATGAAAATGCCCACGAATCCAGGCAGAAAGCCAAGCTGATCCTCCACAAAGAAGGGCAGAATCTCATCGGTTTTCTTAATGTAGCCCTCGGCATAGGGATCACAGTTGACGTATGTGGAGTAGATGACCATGCCGGAGATCCAGGAGAGTGAGAAGAAAAAGAACACCAAGGGGACATTGCTCAGCATCACACTGAAAAGGTGAACAACGAATTTAAATTTTATATCCATTATGGAAAGTTTAGGCTAAGTCATAAAATCAGTTTTTTAAAGCCAACAAACAATTAAAAAAGGTTTCTATAAGTCTTTAAAAGCGTAATTTCAACTCAAATTAACTAAAAGTATAACTACTCCCAAGGACGTTATGACATGTTCCCAATCCCAACCCTTTTCAAACTTGTCTGCCTTTCGGCATTTTTCTTCGCTAATCTGCAATTTTTCTAATTTCCGGTCTATTTTCCTGACTACAATTATATTTACTTCAAGGCAGTACTTACCGACGCACTTGCTTCAGCGACTTGAGACTGACATAGCGCTGCATGAAGTTCTGTTGGCAGCCGATCTGGGAGAGGGACATAAACAGCTGTCCCAGCCAGGCCGAGGTGGTATCCACTCTGACGGTCATGTCGCCCGTAAAATTAAAGAAGCTAAGACGACCTGGGAATAGAAGGGCAGATGGTAGTGGCTTTAGTGCAAGTGCATGGCTAGGAAAAAGATTGCGGGATAGAGCAGGTGGAGGGATTCCCAGGAGCCCGACGATTGCCGGCACAATGACAGCCAACAACTCAAAGTCGAGTGACAAACGCTTCGCCGTCACACATTTATTACTGTCGTCATGCGAGGCTGCCATTTCCGTTGCGCCTCCCTCTCCCTTTTGGATTCAGAGGATGCCGCTGTTTTATGCCACTTTTATCATCATCATTTATGTGCATAATGAGCCGACGCGGAAACAGAGGAGGAGCCACGGCGGCCACCCACAATGGATGCCATTTTAATAGTCATCATTCGTCAGCACACTACACACATTCCTCCTTGTGGCACACATCCCCTGGCAGCTGGCTAATAAGCTGCCATGATCAATCGAACTAACAAAAACTGATGGCTCACCATTGTCCCGATTTAGCTGGTAGACCTTCTTTACGCCGCCGGTGGAAATGGTGCCCTGGATGCAAACGGCCATGGTGACAACGAGGATGGTCAGCGTCTGGATGACATCCGCATTGATGGCTGCCTTCAGGCCACCCTAATGAGTTCAAATAGGATAAAAGAGAGAGTGAGAAATTTAAATATTTTCATCGTCAAATCGCCGGCATTCCCGAACATACCATAATGGTGAAGAATATGCAAATGATGGCCATGCCCGTGATGGAGGCCCAGTAGGGTATGCCAATCACCGTTGACAGGGCCACGCTGGGCGTGTAAACGGTGATGCCCAGGTTGCAGATCTGCCGAACAATATACGTAGCCGAGGCCAGGCATCTTACGGTGCGGCTCTTGAACCTGGAAAAGGACGAAGGAAACAGAAAACAGGAGCAGGTGAGTGCAGGCTTTAATTAAGAAGTGCCCTCTTGCACTCTAGCCATTTATTTATTTTTATTAAACTTTTAATGTTTGCCCGTGGTCCCTTCTTGTTTTTCGCTTCTCGCTTTTGTTTTTGTTTTATTTAATTTTTTTCTAGAGCTACTACCCCCTTTTTATGATTTACTACCCGCTGTAAAGAAGTTATGTGGAATCAGGGGGGCCGCGGGGCGGGTTAAATTTACGACATGGGCGAGAAAAACCTAAGAAAATTGGCGGGTCCGTAACTCGTTTTGATTGTTTTTATAGTTGAGCCGGGGCGCTTTTTATGGGCTCGGGTTGTAAAAATTTTTGTGTTAATTTGATGCGAAATGTGCGACAAGATTGGGTGGGCCCCTCGCCTAATGATCGTTTAGTATGCGTTATGTGGCCGAATGGGGGCGAATGTCTCAAGTGCCAGAGCACACGCATTCGCCGACCGAGAAGGGATTTAATAAATAAACTGCTTTACGTTCGTAATCCTTTGATTGGCATCCTGAGCTTTAAGCTGCTGAAGTTAACAGTCCGTTACGGAACTATTAAATTGGTTTAAGACCCTTGCAAGCGATGAATTTCATGAAGTAGTTGAAGGACTCTAGGTATATCAATAAAAATCGATATTTGATTTAAGCAAAGATATTTAATTTCGATATATACTATATATATACTAGATTTTCGATATGATATAAGGCGCAATGCATTCCTATGAAGGATAGAAGGAATAATTTACATATTTAAATATAATATATAATATTGTTGATCTGTGCTAAATTAATTTTCTGTTTGGTTCATCGGCCACCTGTATTTACCGATCAAATCTGTATCTATACGTATGCTGTAAAAAATGTACTTTATAAGAGCTAACGATATTTTCGATATTATTAGCCCGATTACATCCTCTAGAAAATCAGAATGAATAATTTAAGCCATCAATAATAATTATCTTTAACTAAACTAGACTACCTTTCTCTACATAAATGGAAGACCCACTGCCATAGATCTAAATAAACGTATTCATTGCATATCCTGCTCAAATCTAATAAGAGCCTTACTGCTATGAGAGCTACTGTGGCTTGTAATCACAAGTAATTTCTTGTTGAACATCTAAGCCGACTGCATAATCCACTTTTCCCCGCACCAACCAACTCCAATCTCCCTCTCTCTCCGCATGTCTGTTTGCCATTCGGTGTCTCTGCAACCCACTAAATGATTAATTGCCCTTGGCCAATATTGATCTGAGCCGTGTTGGCCTGTCAACGGGCCCTGGCTGAGCAAAGCGCCTGGGACTGGGGCACAGGACATGAGCGATTGGAGACGCAGGTGTTCGGCTTGTGGATTAAATGCATATTTAGATGAATGACCTGCTTCTGTCTTTTCCTGCGTAATAGCAGGAGAGATGCAGTACATTTTATCTTTAATCGCCTTAATGTTCTTCTGGTTATTATTTAACTGCCACCGCAGGCTGTGTAAGCGAACCCCAGCCCTTGCCCTTACCCTTGCCCTTGTCCTGTGATGAGTATTAATTAATGATGATGCACTTTTCCAATAAGCAAACATCAATTGACAAGTGGGTGAAGGGGAATCCCGACCCCCGCTTTTCTGTGCATTAAGCAAGCTTAACATATTTACCCATTCGACTTTACATTGTTGGCCGGGGCTTTTAAGCGGTTTACATGACAACGCGTCGTATGCTTGATACACATTTTAATTGCGACACACACAGTAGTCGTAGTGTGCGGGCCGAAGGAAAACAATCTGAAAATCCGCCAGAGGCAGGGCAGGCTGAGAAGGGAGCTCCCACATAAAATCCTGGCCAATTTGGCCAAGGACGACATGTATGACAGTCGCTCTTATACATATGTGTTGATTGAATGGGCGTGGCACTGGGTGGGGTTTCGGTTTCAGTTTTGGTTTTCTGGTCCGGTTCTCGGTTCGGTTTGCTCGCTCGGTTGGTCAAACATTTATTTAGGCATTCGCCTAAGCATTGTCTCCCAACCATTTGGTGTTTCGTGTCTTTGCTTTTTCTTGTTTTTCCTAGGGCTGAGCTTGTTGTGGAAATTGATAAAGAAATATTATTGTAGGATACAATATCCCACACACACACACACACGTACCGGCATACGCATGTAGCATATTGCTGCTTGCGGTCAATTTTAGCCTGATATGTCAATTTAATATGATTTATGGGATTTATTGTTTTGGCCGCCCCTCAGTCCCTCCCATCCGTCCACTCCTTGAGCGAGTGTTTTTCTACGTTGTCTGATTGTGGCATTTGTTTCTCATTTAGCCTGTTAACATTGTGTTCATCACAATAAGTGCTAGGCCGGGTCCTGGCTTAGGATTTGCCGCTCTCTCTCTGCGGCCTTCTGACTGTCTGTCTGTCCGTTGGTCTGCCTGTCGTTGTGTCTGCCTGTCATTTCATCTGCTCGATCCTTCTTCTCCGACTGTGTGTGAGTAATGACCTGAGGCTGTCACCATCGTCCAGTTGATTGAACGTTGTCCTGGTCCTGGCTTTTGTTTTAGTTTAATTGATTTAACTGAGCCTCTCTCTCTAGGATTCTCCTACTTGGTTGAATTGATTAAAGACGTCCTGCGATGCGATTCTCGCTTAATAATTTAAATGAAATGTAAGTGCCGCAAAGTATGCAATAATTGCTGCAGCCATGCCAGCGGGCAAGCAATTACCAGCAAGGACACTCGCAGCTCGCAGCTCTCAGCTCCCAACTCCCATTTAGCGCACTCTCCTTCACTCCTTACCCAGGACACAATGCCAATGACCACTGGAGGGTGTGAAATGGGGCTGTAGAAGCAAGCCCAGGGAGCAGGTCATCATCAGCAGGCGCGTGGGTGCTGCTCACCCAGCCATTAATTGAACACCAGCTCCAGCAGGAGGGAGGTTCCCCCGAAATTGAGTTTGGTCTGCAACTCGGACCCATCATTTATCATGGCAAGCCACTAAGCCAGTTTTCGGCCAGAAGGCCAGGCGACAAAGGCATAAATTAATGGCAAATTTAATATGACGAGTGGTTTTGTACAATGGCCAGATAATCGCCGTTTAGGCAGTCAATCCTCATCCTCAACCGACATCAGTTGCTTCTACTCGTCCCCTGGGAGGGTCGAGTTAATTTTACAATCAAAGGCAATCTAAGCTAAAGGTGGGCCAGGTGAGAAGGGTGACACATTTGATTGCATTAAATGTCATGCATAAATAAACATAATCAGCCGTATAAAGTCGGTGCTTCTGAGTGCCGGCGCGCACTGCGTTAAAAGCCGCCCACAAATAAAAAAAGGGAGATAAACAAGTAAAGAAATCAAAAAGGAAACACATAATCGACTGGGAGTTACCCCTAAAAAACAGGAAATTTGAATTTCTAGAAAGAATACTAATTAGAATCTCTTAAAATTTTAATCATCCTCAAAAATTCATTCGAAATTGGCTTGATTGCATAAATTACTAGAGCAGGTCATGTGATGTTTAATTAAAATTACCATGAAAACTGCATTTATGCATAGCAAAAGCCAAGAATACCAAGAAGTAGATGCTACAGGAATAATAAAAGCTTAATTGTTCCATCAATTTGTGGTTGGAAAAGTGCTTTAAATAATGGTTTCGATTATTCTACAAATTAAGCTTGTTTATCTTTGTCAGAATTTAAAAAATTATAGTGTGCTTTTGCTTTTTTTTTTATTACAATTTATATAATTTAAATCAGGGTAATGGTAATTTATATTTTAAAAGCTTTAAACTTTACTCTGTTTTTAAAATTTATATTTTTGAAGCCATAAAAGTAGTTAGTAATTTTTAATATTATTTTAAATATCAACAATATTATAGATTAATTTTTTAAGGGAGTCCAAAAACTCCTTTCCTTTTTGCCAAGTTTTTAACAAAAAAATCCATGAGCTATACATTTTCAGAATTCTACTCTTGCAACCCCTACAAAACAATGTTGTTTGCAACCACACCTTTCGTTAGTCCCAATATACCTTTATTTTTTTGTGTTTTTCCACCACACACATGTGTGTGTGCGTACCTCCCAAACAACTTTGTTGTCTTTGAATTGCAAATCACGCTCTCACTTTGTAGCGCCGAAAACGTCTTTATTTATGCGTATGGATGTTGTCCTCAAAAAAAGCACCGACCTCCCAACCCTTCGCTGCTCGGGCTGTTTTGCCAGGTTTCCGTTTCCGCTCCCATCTTTTTTTTTATTTTCATTTGGAGCGAGCACTTTGTGTCCCCTTGTACTCGTAAATAAACCAAAAGGAAGCCGAAATGCATTTTTTCCATTTGCTAAGTGCTAACAACTGTTCGCATTGATCTCTACTCCAGCTCTGGATATCAATTTATTTACATGTAATTGCCACCCCGCAATCACCGGGAGACAGGGACTGAGAGATGAATTATCTGGAGCGAACAAAGCCAAAGTTTGCTTGACCATTGAACTCGATGGCGGCCAGATAGCAAATCTCTGTGTGAAGCTGGCTAACACTTGAGTTGGCAGCGAGTCAAGGGTCATGCCCCTTCCACGTCTTCACCTCGACCTCCTGCTCCTCCTGCCCCTCCTGCTCCTCCTTCGATTTGAGTGGCACCCAGCAGGCAAAGAACGGTCTCGGTGCGGATGGATCCGAGAAATGTCCGCTAAAAATA
>JAEIIL010027223.1:24759-36573 GCA_018905715.1 Drosophila lini
AAAAAAAAAAAAAAAAAAAAAAAAAAAAAAGATACAAATACGAATTAAGTTCGAAGATCATTCTTTTCCTAAATTTTAATCAAGGGTTCGGTATTTATTAAATCAACATAAATGTGGAATTTTAGACTATTTAATTTAGTGATGAGAATTTAGTGATTTCGAATGAAATGCAAACTTGTCAAATCTCAATTTAAATCAAACCGTTTAGTTATCGAGCCAATTAATTATGAATATTATATTACGATTAATAAATGTAGATATATGTAGCTGTCGGTTGTATCTAAATTACATTACAAATTACAACTCTATATTTAACGCTTTTAAATCTCTATTTAAGGAATATTTTCTCAGTTAAATTATAACTTCGCTTCGCTATACTTAATCCTTAATTTTCTTTCAAAACTCTCTTTTTTTTCGAGTGCATTCACATGAATATTGTATGTGAGAGAATAAGCATTCTATTTGTATCCAATTGACATTTGAATTCCACTGGCAATTCTGCAGAATCCCCCTTCTTCGGGTTCGAGGGGTACAAGAAAAATTATAACGGATTGATATTCAGGCTTAAAGTCATTTCCAGATGGAAAACCTCTAGCATTAAATATTTCGAAATTTTTTAAGAATAAAAATTAGTTTAAAAAATAGAAAATAGTAAAGCAATAAGAAAGAAATCAGTATGTAACTCTTGGCTCTGCATTTTAAGAAGATTTTTGTGGGAATGGAAAAGGTTGTAAAAGTAATTATGTTTACCAGTTAGTTTTATTATTATTTTACTATTTATTTCCTGCAAGCGTTTTTTCATAAACATAGGGGATAGTCTATGCACCGATTCGGGGCGATTTTATATTTTTCAATAAAAGGAAATTCGATCCCCGCGGCAAATCTCTGTATCGTAAAAGAGAGGGGCCACAATTTGCCCCGAAAAGTCGATTTAATTAAAGTCGATTGCGCGACTATGTTCGCCTGGGTGACCCGCCCCACCAGACCACCGCCCCTCTCGGGAGTGACACACTACTTTGGCATCATCACGGATGCACCACTGGCCGATTCCAGACCCACAATCCGATTCAGATTCAGATACAGATACGCCCTGGGAGTGGGTCGGTCCATCGATGGATGGCTCCCACGAACCACCGCGAGCAACTCGATGTGCCGCTGCCTGCGCTCGTAATTAATTATTTCATTAGTGCACACTTGATCCGCACTCCTGCCCCGCCGCGCCGGATGGATTCCGCCTCCGTTTGCCGGGATGCGGCAGGGCAGTGGGGTGGGAAAAATCCGAAAAATAAAGACCTGGTTCAGGAGTATCGGAAATATTATAATAATTTCTGAAAATGGTAAAGCAACTTTAATTCATTATTCGGGCTTATATTGGGAGGTAAATAAATATATTCTTTTAGAATACATCGAAGTTATCGCACCAAAATAAATAAGGAATATTTGTATAGTGGTTTTCAGCGTCAGGATAACGATTAAGTTAATCAATTTATTTATTAAATTTATTATTAACGTACCATTTGTTCCCTTTCAAAACAAGTTAGTTTTTCAATTAAGGGATTCAGCTTAAGCTGAGACATAAATTCGTAATTAAACATTTTATTATTCCCACCAAATTCAAGCTTCCTTCACTGCAGCATAGTAAATGTTCTCTTATTGGAAGCTTAAAAGGTATTTTGAACTGAAGACAACAACCGCTTGAAAATCTAACACCGAAGCTTAAAGACTCTACAAAAAATGTTATAGTTTTTTATTTATCATATTTACTTTTCACCAGAAAATAAAAATTGTTAAATTTAAAATTAAATAAAAACTATAATTAATTTGATCATTAAAATATTTAAATATTTCAAAAAATATATTTAAAAAATTTTTAAATATTAATCACAATCAGTTACAAATAAAATTTCTTCCTTAAATAATTAATTAACCAAAGCACAATATCGATAATTTAAGGATTATTATCGACTCAATTCCTTAAAATTCTGTAATCGATGGGACTGTCTGGTAGGGTGCCAGAACAGAACCTGGCAAAGAGCGCGTGTTGACAGAGAAAGAGCGCAACGCTCTCTTAATTTCTCAGTGCCAGCGCTTTGCACTGCTTGCTTGCCGCTTTCGGCTCTCAGCGCTGCCTGGGAGCTGGGCGTGAGCATGCAAGAGTGAGGGAGCCGGCAATACAACACACTTACAGAGCGAATGGACAACTGCCACCCGTTTATGGAAGTGTGAGCGGCGGAGGGAAACTCGCGTGTTTTTGCCTCGTTTATGTGTGCGTGTATGCGAGTGTCCACCAGTGGCCGTTGCGAGAGAGTCCCATGTACATAGTAGCCAAGTCAGAGTATGTGTGCGTGCGTGTGTGCGCTTTCTTTGGCTCCCTCTCGCTGCTCGCGAGCGCCAAGCAGCAGCAGCCGCGGCTGCGACGGCAGAGGCAGCGACAGCAGCAACGGCGACGTGATTTCAAATCCGCACAAGTTCGAACAAGTCGCATCGCATCGCATCGCACACCGCACAACGCACCGCATCGCTGGCAATCGGTAATCGGAATCGGCATCGGAAATCGGTCGGTCGGCCAAAAACAATAAGTGCACAAAAAATACAAAAGCCACGAGCAAACGAGAAACAAAAATAAAGAAGCAAACCAGAAACGCGTGCTTCGTTTTGCCGTCGCCAAAAACACAAGAATAAGTACGCAAGAAAAAAAAACGAGAAGAGAAGAAAAATAATACTCCAAGATTGCGGCAAATTTTTTTTAATTTCGTTCATATTTTTTTATTGTTACTGTTACTGTTTTTATTGTGAACCGTTTGCGTGTGAGAGAACCCACCACTAAAGGATCTGCGCCCCGCCTCTCGCTGGACACTAGGGAGCGCGGTCCACCAGGGGGGAGGGTCCACGCACCACCCTCGCACACTCACACCTACACCGTACTCATACGCGCAGCGAGTGTCCTGCTATTTACTTTTCCCCCTCCTCCTCCTCTTGCTGCTTGGTCCCTCTTTCCGTTTGTTTCCACTGCTTGCTGCCTGCATTCCAACCGAGAGTCGCCGTCCCACTCGCACTGCCGCAGAAGTGTCGCCTTCATCGTTGTCGTTTGTCGTTTTGTCGCTTGTCGTCGTCGTCGTCGCAGCTGCGTCTTTTGGATTGGCTTCCCCGCTTCGTTTTTTATTCGTCCCTCCCGCACACACACACAACACCCTCGTCCTCATCCACACCCGTGCCCCCTCTTCAATTGGATTACATAGCTCCTTGAGGCTCTCCCGCTCTCCCATTCACCGTTCTGTGTGTGTCCCCAGCATCTGCGGCAGCGCTGCCGACGACGACGTCGACATTTCGTTTTTTGTGATTCGTTTTTTGCGTGTGTTTCGTGCGTGCTTGCTGGCCTGCGTGTGTGTGTGTATGCTCGCTCGTTCGTTCTTTAATATTGTCGTTGAGTGTCATTGGTCGAAAGGCAAACGATGGCGCGCTGCTTGTGTCGCCTTTTTATTAGAACCGGGCCCGGCTGGGGTGGGGTGGTGGCCGAGAGGGGCGTGGGCCCAAGTAGCCGAATGGGTTTTTGATTGTGTGTTGTAGGTGGGAGAGCGGGTGTGGGTGCGGGTGTTGGTCCAAGCGTATTTGTGTGCGAATGCGAGTGTGCCCCGTTGTTTGTGTCGTAGGCGTGCGAGCGAGCGCGCACTATCGCCTGCATGTGCATGTGTGCGATGGGGTTAGCGAGCGAGAGCGAGAGAGAGAGCGCGAGCGAACGAGCGAGGGCGAGTGCAAAGTGCATAAAAGTTGGGCCAGCAAAAATGGCGACATCGGCAGCAAGCAGCAGCGAGGCGACGCGACGTCGACAGCGGCCAAAGCAGCGCCAATTCGGTGTCGCGCGATTTTATAACCGTTCTCAAAAGCGGCGGCGTTGCGGCCTCTGCCTGTCCTCTTCGCACGGACCGAAATACGGAGCCAAAGAGCAGGCGATAAGAGCGGAGAGCGAGGACCGAAGAAGCAACCAAGCAGTGTCCGTTTTTTTTCTCACATATTATGCTTTTTTAGTTGCAATTAAACACGGCGTTGTCGCCCGATTAAAAAATGAACAGCGGAATGAATACGGAACGGTGGCAAGAGGAAGAGGCCGGATGAACGACACCGGGAATAACAATAACAACATCTCAAGAAAAGCAAAACAACAAATCAATCGCGTACACCACCACACACACACACACACACACACTCACACGCTCTCTCGTGGGGATGCAGTGTTGCCAGTGTGTGTGCATTCATGTCCGCGTATGTGTACGTGCATGTGTGTGCTGTGCCTACACGCCCCAAAAATAATAGTAAATAAATAAATATAATCATCATAACAATAATACGGCTAAAGCAGCAACAACAACTACAGTTAAATAACTACTGCAACAACAACAACAACAACAACAACGACTCACACCAACACGGACACAGGTGAGCGAAAGACTTAAGGCTCTAAAAAGTCCTTATCTCTGAAATCCTATTAGAAAAATATACAAGCAAGCATTTAACAGAGTTTTCCTATTGAGTGGGTCGGGTAAATTTCTTTCCTTTTTAAACTCAATCTCTGTTTATTAAAGTTTGAAACCATAAATGTACATTTGTAAATATAATTGAAAAATACTCTCCTTCTACTTCTTAAGGCAATAATTTCCCTCAATATAATATAATATTTTAATAATTTCTTGTATTACAAACATATTTTTAGCAACTTAAATTAGATAAGATTAATATTCTAATTTTAAAATATTTTAAAAGACAACAAAGTTATAATTTGCTCCAATTCATTGTTTGATTGGCAATGAAAATAAAACTATTTGGAAAGTTTCATTCAGATAGAAAGATTGACTCAAAAATATACTTGTATACTTTAAAAGGGCCCGAAATTTATACACATTTAACTGCACACTGAAAGGTTGTACTAAGCTATATATAAATTGTGAATTTTATATAATTTTTATAACTTATTTTCCTTGTTTTGAGAACGAATCTGGATCTATTTTTAACAAGTTCATGCCGACGGTATTTACATAATCTTGAATGAAAACTGCTGCCGTGGGTCTAACATTTTCTAATCTAATGATTTGAGCTTTAGATAAACATATTTTTTAATTGTGTGAACACAATAAAACTCATTCCAATAAAATTAACAGTACTTACGTAAACATTAATGTTGGATTCCAAGGCCAGGAAATTTATATTTACCACAATGTTTGTCCTTATCAGTTAGAGTCTGAAATGATTAACAAATTGTATTGCTATAAATAAAGTTCAATAAATAATTTTAATTAAGTGTAACACTTTACATTAAGATAAACACAATTTAAACGGCTGTCTAACGATAACTTAACTTGTCTGATAAATCTGATCAGCTTATTAGTACTAAATTCTTGGATTTAAGATTAAATTAACGTTAATTGCAGTCAAGCGAAATGCTTATTGCTTTTATTTCTTGTTTTTTTCTTTTTTTTTTATAATTATTAAATGGCTTTATTTTGTTGTCCCATTTTTTTTTCCAAGCATTTATTCTAATGCTTTCGAAGCTCTTTCATTCAGCCTTGGGTTTCCCTCACGAGCACTCCCCCCATTTTTCCCAGCCTTGTCTTTCCATCTGGATTTTCCCATGGATTAAACAGGCCATTTTATTTTATTAATTCTCTTTTTTATTCAGTCTCAAGGTCGGTTCCGCACTGGGGTCTCGTTTGTAAGCTACATATATGTTTGCATATATACAAGTATGTATATATGTATGTATATGTGGCGATGTATTGTCCAAACATTGATTTCCGATTCGCAGAAGCGATGAACAATAAATGAAATCTGAACGTAGCTCCGTCTCCGCCAAAATGACAAATGAAGACAACAGAGGTCTCAGAACGGTAGCAAGTGGATGGAAATAAGATTGGTTTTTCCAGTTTTAGTGTGAATAAACCTGACAACAGATCCCCCGACAACATTGCCTTTTGTTTCGCTGTGATATTGCCTTTGTCAGCCGAATATACAGGTATATACACGGAGAAAAATGGTTTTGGTAGCTCGATAATCTTTATGATAGGAAATTGTTAAATCTAGCGAAGATATTTATCAAGATTTAATGTGTTATTTCTGAAATTCTTTGCTATATCTTGACAAATTAATGGAATATTTAGGGAATAAAAGCATGGATATATATATTAATATAATATTTATTATTTAATATTAATATTTAAAACCTTTCTTAAACTGTTATATTTATCTGCCACTATTTCATTGCCCTTAGCTGTACCCTTGCATTGTATGCCTGTGAATGTGTGTGTGTGGGCGCGAGTCACAGCGGAGGCCATAACTATATAGCCATATAATCGCTTGTTCGTGAGCTGTAAACACAGGCATTGTAAATTTACACCGTGCTTATAATTAGCAATAGAACGGCAGTTGACTTTTCCAGTTGTTATTTGCACCATGCCACCACCTCCTCCGTCTCCTCCGTCTCCATGCCGCCGCGTTCCCTTCTGGGCAACCGATCTGTTCGACTGCACCTGAAATATTTTCTTTATACATGTAGTTTGGGATTGCATTAATTTACAACTTAACAGCTGAAGGCAGTACTTTAATGCTTAACAAATAAATATTTTAAATTATGTATAAATGATTGATTGGAATTAAATTCGGTAACCTAAAGTTGTTTCTTAAATTTCATACAATTACAATTATGAAATTTCTTTAGTTTTTTTTGTAACAAGAAATATCTCAAGTACGGCTTTTCTTTCTTTCGAGTGCAGCTGTGTGGAAGGTGGCCAAGCGACAAAGACCGAGTGACAGGCGAAAACCTCTTTAGGGCTAAAGATACCAGCGACTGCTATCTCATGCTTGGCTGCCGGCAAAGATTGTCGCTCAGGCGTTTACGAGGGGCGCCAGCTGAGACTGTTGATGGAACTGGAGCTAAGGGTAATGCCATAGGGCCGGTTTCCAGATAGTTATCTGACCGAAAAAGTCAAGTACCAGATAAAATCCTTTCTTACCAGGCGCCTGAAATTTAACTAAACGATAAATAATGGTAGAGTGTTTTTTTTTTTACCAATAAATATAATCCAATTTGAATTTTTTTTATTAATCTTCTTCTTTTGAAATCATTTGTAATTTGAACGAATCAAAAAAGTCATCTTCGGATTGTTAAACTGTTCAAGTTAACTCTCATGTTGAACCGAAAGAAAATCTCATTTTTCCAGCAGTTATATTAGTCGATCTTCAGCTTAGTCCAGAGCACTCCCAACCGCAATGCAAACAGTGTTAAAAATTGGCCAAGACCAGGTGAATTTGTCTCCTGGGTTATTGTGCAATGGCCAGCGACTCTCGCCGACGTGCTAACTGAAAGTGCAAATGAATTTGTTGATTGTCCCGGCTTTTGGCATCCGTGACTTGTTACTTCCAACTGCAACTCCAACCAACTGAACCCAACCAGAATCCAGATAATTTAAAATATATATTTAACTATTTTAAATACATTTTAGTTGAATTATTTATCAAAACGGTGTCTTTGCCAGGCCGAGTTCATCTGTCAGTCAAAAGTTACTTTAAAACTTGGCTGAAATAAGAGGAAAGCCGGACAAGCCAATGAATCATAGTCGTAATTTGTTGTTAGTTCGAGACAAGAGAGATTCCCAGCTAGTAGTTGATCATCTTGGGTAACCAGTTGCCGGATTTCTAGTTGCCGCCCGTTTCTGCGTTCGACTCATGTGCCCTTTGCCGGCTATTAATTAGCATATTTCGCCATGAATTAGCAGACTGGAGTCGGGTTATAATGAGGTGGAAAGCTCGGCCAGGGGCGGACTCTGCGTAGAATGGGGCGTGTGTCGGGTGTGGGGGGATGAGCGGGTAAAGCGAGCGATCTCTGTCACTCTTACACGCCAGGACTGCAATCATTTTGCACGCCCGCAAAAAGGCGAAGAAAAAAAAAAAAAAGAAACGAGTCCCTTGCCTGCGGTGGCATAAAATGAAATTGCAACGGCAGCGGCAACACGACTCTGCAGATGCAATCGCCAGCGACTGGAGGACATGGGACATTGTCCTCAACAGCCCCCGCCACGGCCACAGCCACAGCCACAACCAGAGCCACATCCCAATCCCCATTCCAATTCCACATCCACATCCACATCCACGTCCGACCTCGTCATTGTAATTGTTGCTGCCCAGCGCCGACTTGTATAATCCGCTCAATCCACTGCATCTCCCACCGCCGCCCCCGCCGACCAAGGCCTATAATTGCGCACAGTGGTTAAAGGACTTGGGAATTGGCGCATAAGTAGGATATCGATCGGAAGCGTTTAAGATTTAAGATTTAAGGGAAATATCCTGGTTTGTCTGGGGAATAGGTTTACAGCCGTAACAGGTGATCTTCAAGACAAATAAAAACCAGAAAGAAAGCTTATAGATATCCTTAGAGCTTTGAATTAAGTAATGGAATCGATCGAATAGGGCCAAAAATATATTCCTTTCTATTTGAAAAGTTGTGTTGGGGGTTTTATTTAACAAAACTTCATATTGAATTTAAAATTTTTTAAAATTCTAGCCGAAAGCCACAGCAGATATGGCTGATATCTATCCTGTAGCTTTATTTTAGAATTAAGTATACAGTGTACAAATAAATAAATAAAAAATCATGAATGCATATGACACTTTTACCTAAAATATAATACCCTTCTTCTGCCTAGAATGTAAATCATTATAAATTTGTATCTTGTAATTTAGTGTCACTTTTAGAGATAAATATATAAATATTTTTAAACAATTTTAAAAGCAATATTACATGGCGAAATTAAACAAGTATTTTGTTGTATTTGTAAGATTAACATTAAGCTTAAGATTTCCCTTTGCTTTGAATCCTTTAAAGCCACTTTTATGCCAAGCTAAATTCAAGTATTCACTTAACCCATGGCAACCACTGTGGCCCAAAGGCCGCCGCCGCCGCCGCCGCCATTCGTTGGCTCACAGCAAGCCACCAGATGTTCAATCTGCCGCGCGAATTGGCCCATCCGATCGGTTTTGGCCAGAATCGGGATCTCCTGGGATCATTGCCGGTGTGCATCCTGGGCTCTTTCGGGGCCGATGAAGACGACAATTCGGAGCTTATGTGTCAGGTGCGCGTCGTGCCGCGAATGAAACAATTTATTGCACTCGCCACTCACTCGCTTTTGCGGTGTTTTTAGTTTTCTGTTGTCGGTTTTCTCTGTTTTTTGTTGTTTTCTTTTCGGTTTTCGGTTTTTTTTTTCTGTTTTCTGGCCGTGTTTTGCTGCTGCTCCTGCACTAAATTGAATTTTCCACTGTCCGAGTCGGTTAGCTGGCTTTGTTGCCGCTTTGTTTTGCAACCCGACTCTGGCCAGAAAGCCGACCACTTATTGTCCAACTGCCATAACCATAACGAATGCGGCAAATGGCCCGAAAACAGGAAAAAGAATCGCTTAATTGCACGGCCCGGCGCTCAGCGAAAAATTTACGCAAATAAGTGACAAAATATAGGCCTAATTAACGGACATTGGATCAGGCAATAAACGAAGGGAACTCTTGGAAAAATATAAAAAATAGAATAGAAATTCTTAGAATTTAAAATTGAGTTTAGAATTGTTTAATATTTCTTTAGCTTTTCCCTAGACAAATTATAAAGGAGATGAAAATATACTCTTTGTGGCTTAATTTGTTACCTAATTCCAATTTCCCTTTTGGTTATATTGTTAGATTTTCAACTATAATTAATAATTAACAGTTGAAAACGACAGTGCTCTCTGGGAATGGAATCGTTGACTTGGAAAGCCAAGTATATATACTCCTGGACGGGCTTTCTGACATCGTCAGTCAACGCGTCGGGCAATCGCAATCGTAATCGTTTTCCCGCCCATTTCAGCGATTCCCCCTTGGCATCACCATCGCCATCGTCATCTCCGTCTCAATCTCCACCGTCCAGCGGGGGGTCGCGGTTCAAGGTGGATGGCGCGGTAATAGATACACTCGCGGTCAAGATTTATATTAAATTATGATACAACAAGTTTATTTCTTATTATTATTTAATATATCTATCAAAAACTAAGGTTGTACTTTAATTCTTAATAATTTTAAAATAAGAAAACAACACAATATGTAATATACAAACTAAATGATACCCCTTAAAAAAGGGGACTTTCATAATTAAAGACTTGAATATACAAATTATTTATTTAAATTTCGAGTGCTACTATTCTGCTGACCTCTATAGTGCACACAACAGTCAACCTCACAAACTCGATTCTCTCTATTATTATTCGTCCGGCAGAGTCTTAAGAAAAATACAATTCTTCCATTGTCTGTGCCGGCTGAAAGGGCCCACCGATCTGCGATCTCCGATCTGCGATCTGCGATTGGATTGGATTGGATTTGATGATTGCCCCATGGCAGATGGACCAAATGGAGACGGAGGCAGGCGGAAAGTGCGTGGAGCTCGCACTTCTTTGACACGAACTCGATGCATGTACACCCCAGAGTACACACATTTTTCATAATAAAACTCACACAGAAATCAATTCACGTCACGAGGCCGTGAGAGATTGGCAACGCGTTCGCGTCGAACGTCGAACGGCCTTTGACAGAAGTCCGTCTCTGATCAGCCGGTCGACAAGGTCGGTCCGATGGAAACTAAAATAATTACCATGCCTCAATTATTAATAAACATTGGCCGATACAATGGCTAAATCAAAGAGCGGAGATTGCCGGCAATGGAATCTGCTCGACGCCAAATGAGTCAGCACCGCCCGTCGAGGGCTACGAATCGATTTCCAAGATGCGAAAATACTATGTGCGAGAAAAGATACTTGTGGCAAAGCTCTTGGCTTCTAGATGGTTAAAAAGTACCCCAACGTATACGTGATATTTCCCTGTATTCCCTAAACTCTCATAGTTTACCCCACTTTTGTTATAGGAAGTGCGACTGACTGTGTGATTTGTTTTCAGACAGGGAACTGACATCCGAATCATAGCTTCGCTTTTCTTGGATTAAGATCGATAGCATCTTGTCTTGTGGCCTTCTGGCACCTCGTCTCTTGTCTCTGTCCACCCAGGTAACTTGTCTGTTTGGGCCTAATATCGCCATCTGAACAGTGATCCAGCAAAATACCTCGGAATCCATACGCTGGCCTCAGCTCATTTCGTTGACTCTTCTTCCTCTCGCTCGCCTCTCGTAAAAGTCAACTTTCTATTTGTAGCAATTGAGTGGCGTGAGTGGCCAAAACGCACAGAACTGGTCATCTGAATAGGTCCCATAATTGTATATTACTTTCTGAGTGAGTTTAGCTTGTAAAGGCTTTACTTGTAGCTTCACAGAAGAAGGTTGTGTGCTCAATTAAAAGGTTAATTTATGAATTTTGGTACTTGTAAGAAAGTCTTAACTTAAATTCCTTATATGAGTTTTTAAATTAAAAGTTCTCCTGAAAACAGGGCAAATCTAGATACAACATCCTTTTTCCAAAGCAAGGTATCTTCTCTCAAAAGCAAAGTATCTTCTCTCAAAACCAAAGTATCTTTTCTTAAAAGCAAAGTATCTTCCCCCAAAAGCAAAATATCTACGTAATTTCTAGCTTGATTTCAATGCAAATGAGTGCAGAATTAATGCCTGAACTATTCTTGTGACCGATGGTATGCCTTTGTTTGTCTACTGCCCAGCAGGCAAAGAACGGTCTCGGTGCGGATGGATCCGAGAAATGTCCGCTAAAAATATTAAATGCGAACAAAGAATCGGAGTTTCCGCATTAGGTTCGGGGAATGCTCAAAAACGGACGCGCAAACGGACGAAAAGCAAAACTGTGGCGTTCC
>JAEIIL010027225.1:0-34929 GCA_018905715.1 Drosophila lini
TTATCAAAAGAGGGCAAATATTGAAAAAATCACTTTATTGAAAAGACCAATGTGATAAATTCTGCAAATAATATAAAGTAATATTAAATGTGAAAAGTATTTGTATTTTAATATTATATATGTATGCCCGATCCTCTGCAAATATTACTAAAAAGAGCCGAGAGAATATATAGTACATACAAAATAAATTATTTTAAATATTTAGACAGACACTTAACAAATGTAGCCTTGGATACCCTTAAATACTTCTTAAAACCATGTCAAATTTAAAACCTCTTCTTTGGTTTATTCTACTGACCAACTCAGCCTTAATCTGTGCAAAAACAAAAGTATCTTTTGTATATCTATAGGTATCTCCAGCTCCAGTTCCAGTTTTAATCAATCAAAAAGGCAAACGGAGGGAAAGATACAACAAATCTTTAAAGTTCTCTCTGCGCCTGCCACTCGTCGTCGTCGTCACTTGATGCAGCCAGATACATGTGTATCTGTATCTATGCATCTGCTAAGCTCGCACAAAGCAACAATTATAAACAATGACAAGAACAGCAATACCAAAGGCAACAGCAACAACAATGAAATGCATTATTATTATCAGCAAAAATACATGACAAAAGAGTGGACAGAGCGAGAGGGCGACACAGAGATTCGATGGAGATATATGTATATGTATGGGGAGAGAACAAGACGGGCAGATTATGCTTTTGTGCCACGCGTACAGGAAATTATATAAAACAAGTTTCTGGGCAGGGGGAGGGGCGGAGCAAGCAAGCAAAAACAATGAGAAAAACGCAATGCAGTCGCAGTTGCTGCAGCAGCTATTCACATGTGTGTGTGTGTGTGTGTATCTGTGTGTGAACATCATCGTATGTTGTTGATGCTAAAAAAGCAAATACAATAAAGCGTTCTTCTCGTGCCACAAACACTTGCCTACATCACATTTCCACCGAGAAGCGAAAAGGAGGAAAACTCTTCTGGGCGGCGGTGGTTGAGTATACGACACGTTGGCCCAAGTGCTGAAAACGAACAGAACAAGTAACAAATAAAGGAGTGGATAGAAAAGACTGAAAAGCGAAACTTTAATTTGCGCAGAATCTGAAGATTATACAGCTCATGGGCTTATGGCGCAGATACTGCTGTTTGTTTACAAGAAGCTTACTGAATGAGTTCGCCGGGGGCAAAAAAAAAAAAGGAAAATGAGAAAAAGATTTAGGAAGCCAGTGGCAAAAGTTAAAGGAGAATTTTCCAAATGGAAAATATGAAGGCTAAAGTATAACTTAAATGGGATAAGAAGGGAATTAAACCAAAGGTTTTCGGTTGAATATTTTAAAGTTAAATCTATTTTAGATTTACTATTCGGGCTTTATGCCTACAAAATTGGTTTTAAAAACCAAACTGATCTTGACAGATTTTCCTATTAATTTCTCATTTGGTATCTTTTTAAAAGACCTAACGAGGACAATTACTGTTCCCTTCTTTGAATTCTAATAGAAAGTTTCTAAATTAGATCATATATATTTTTGATAAAATTAATAACTTGCTTGGAGTGCTTAATAAATATTATATTTTCCCTTATTTACCCTCTTGCGGATTCCATTTCCCTGGAGGCCTTTTCTTCAAAAGAACCTTTCGAGGGACTTCAGCTTACCTTTCTCCTACAGACAGACAGACAGACAGACCCTTCATTGTCTGCTGCCTCTCGTAGTTCTTTCTTTGAATCATTTTTTTTTTAGATACATTTAGGCTTAAACCTTAACCCTTGCTTGCCAAAAAAAAGGAGGCAAAAAGCCTGCGAGGTGGTGAGATGGGAGAACTTAGACTTTGCCTGCGGCGGCACAAAAGAGGCCTCTCGTTCGGGGGCTACCCCCTTTGAACACTTGGCGCCTTTTACTCATTTCGTCTTGGGGTTTTGCTGGGTCTTTTTTTTTCGGTCCCCATCATCATCATCAGCGGCAGCATCTCACCATGTGGATGGTAGGGAAATGGTAGATGTTAGTTGCTTGATGGAGAAAGGGGGCTCGGCCCGGCTCAGCTCAGCTCGACTTGGCTTGGCCCTAAGTGTTTCTTGTAACTTGAGTCTTCAAGTGGCCAGCTGGCATTTGCCTTTGCCAGTTTTTCTCTCTGTGCTGGGCTCTCCCTGTGTGTGTGTATGTGTGTGTTTCTTTCTTTCAAGTGTGGCAACTTATGTCAAGCCGGGCGTTTTGTTAAAAATAATACTGTAAAATATATGTATGTACGAACAAAAGAGATGTACAAAAAATGTTAATACAATTTTCTTTTATTTCTAACCCCCATCTCTCTCCCTCTCTCTCTCTGTGTTTTGCAGTGTTTCATACGTTTTTCGTACTCGTTTTTTGTGTGAAGACCCCAAAAACATTAGCAGCCGCATCATCATCATCATCAACAGAAACGACGGGCACATCTAACGCTGCAGCTAACAGATGAGCCCCAACAACAGATGTCAATTGCTGCAGCCGAAAATGCAGGGTAAGTTCAGATCACAGGGGGATCCCCGGGCTTGAGAATGGGTCCCTCAGGGTTTAGAGTGGGGTTTTACGGCGACTAATTAGGAAGATTGGTTTGGCATTTTGAGGGGCTAAGCTTTGTACTAGGGTTGAATTTATTCAATTTTTTCTAGCTTCACATATACCTGTTTTCATATTGAGTTTTAAATTAAAACGATTAATATTTCCAACCATTTTGTAGACATGTCTTAGACAGCTTTTGGTTGCTCGGAAATGGAAAAAAACCTTCATTTATCACCGGTACCTAGTCCTCCCAGCTCCCCGCCATGTCTGGCCTCTGTCTCTGGCTAGACATTTAATCTGAAAACGTTATAACTGTGGTCCTAACACTCATGTGCCAGTCATTAGAAGCTCATTGAATATTGCGACATCACGCCTGTTGTGTATACATATATATATTTTTCCACTGACGAAATCATTAATTGCACACCCTGCTTAGAGTATCTCACAGATACAGATACGTATCTCGCTCGTTCTCTCACCGTGTCGTCTCTCTGGAGACTGCATTCTATGTCTGAATGTCTCTCTTTCTCTACACATTCCCTACAATATTTGGCGCATATTTTGGCATTTGATTTATGGCTCCTCGATTTGCTGCCTCTTCATTGTTGCTTTTTTTTTCCTGTGTCTCATAATTTGAGGGCCTTTTTTGGTGGTATTTTTGTTACTTTGGTATTTTGATTGAAATTGATTTTATTACTCTTTTTTTTATTAGTTTAACTCGGAATTGTGTGTGAGTGAGAAATTATGTGCCGAATTTTATGTTTTTATTTTCGCCCTCAGCGCGGGTTTTATCGTCGAACTTGTTTGGTTTTTTTTTATATATCTGAACCTGGGCTCCATGGCAAGTGCCATTGGAAATTTCGAAAGCAGTGGGGCCATAAAAGGCACTTGGCAACCATGGGTTAATAAGGGGCTTATCTAAGGCGATTGCTTGATCGAAAATTGGTAAAGTTTAGGCTAAGATTTAAATTTTTACCTTATTTAAAAGGCTTTAAAGAAAGCTCTTGGGAAAACCCATCTCATAACCACAGTTTTTTGAGTAGAAAATAAATGAAAACGCATAATTTAGCTTGTAAAACACTATTAAAAACATATTTTTGAGGGTCTTTGTTATAGGCTCTGCAATTAAATCATGAAACCAGACTGGTGTTGATATTTTTTGCTGCCACTAATTGTCATTGAATATATAAAAACCAAAAAGTGAAAGCGCTTAACGAGAGTAGAGTGTGTAGTCTAGTGTAGAAGAAAAAAATAATAATAATAATAAAAACGTTTAATAAGTTTGGCATGGCCAGAAAAATGGGAAATCCGTCATTACGATGATGAGTAATTCCCAAACATTTTTCCAAACCAACCGAGGCTGAAATTCATTTGGTTTTCGTAAGGCAGCTAGGCCTATGAAATAGTTTTCGGAGCAGCCATGAAAAATGTGAAACAACTTTATTTCATTGTCAGTGGGTCTCTCTCTCTCTTTCTCTCTCGCTCTGTGGAAAACCGGCTTGAAAACGCTGAAAAATGAAAAAGAGAAAAACAAAAAACGATTACGCTTGCAAGCCCGAAACTAGAAAATGAAAGTGAAAGTAGGCCAAACTCATCAGCATGCCCGATTCCGACTTTGACTTGGACTTGGACTCGGCGACTCGGCGACTCTAGCTCATCGGGTCTCGGTGTCTGTAGGCCTATCTAAAAAGACATATCTCCATGTACCCGCCGCAGAAGACAATGCAATCACTCCACTTCACCGCACACCACACTCGGCTCTCTCCACCGCCAAAGTCCGCTAACGCTGGGGATTTGACTTTGCTTCACTTTCGTTTTCAGCGGCAGAGACTTGCCTCGGCCTATGAAGAAAAGTGAAAATAATTCAGTGAAAATCTCAGCTTTCAGCGCGGCAGTAGGAAAGCGTTATTACGGGTCTCTCCACCAGACAGTGTGTGTGAGTGAGTGCGTTATGAAATTGGTTACCATCAGGGGGTCAATAGGGGAGCTGTAGAGGTTTACAATATAACATAACATATGTTAGAAAAATACAACAAATTTGATTGATTTATACATTTATTAGGCGTTTAAAGAGGTGTCTATATATTTAATTAAATTTTAATAATTTAGATGAGGTTTCAGTAAATATTTCCTAGGTTCCTTTACCTATAGAAATTTAATAAAATTGTGAAAAACTTTATGAATGCTTTAGTAAGAGTCATTGTTGACAAAGAATATAATATTATACTGGATTTTATTGGATTGCATTGGCTTGATTGTGATTGATAAGATAACAATGAACGAGTTAAGGTTAAAGCCAATCAAGTGACAATATTAAAAAAAACATGCAACTCTAAAGAATAAAGAAATATTGCTACTTTTAATTTAATTAAAGTTAAAGAAGTGTTTCCTATGAAAGCCAGTATCAATGTCCCCTAAATATCAACATAGACCCCTCCTTTTGCTGTTCAAACTTTACTTGGCTAATTGACCTCCAGTTAGCCCCCCCCTAAAGTGGCCTAATCCTGCCTTCCCCTACCACCAAAAAAGATTCCAACTTTTTTTTCACAGCTCAGTGAGATTGGAAGTAAATTTGTTACTTTAGCCAGCGGCAGCCACAACTACGACAGGAAAATAAATGGCAGGGAACAGGGCATTTGAAGGGCCCGTGAAGAGACTGGACTGGACTGGACAAACCATCTATAATTTACTTTTTAAGCGCCTCAAAACATACATTTTCCATTTGGCAACAGCTATTCTCAGAGCGGGAGCAGCCGCAGCAACAACAGTAACAGTAACGATAACGATACCGATAGCCGCCCACACACACACACACACACACACACACAGAGACACAAAGGCATAGCCCCAGTAACAGCAATCGACACTTGGCTCCGCCCGACAACAAACATGAAATTCGCCTCTCCATCTCCATTTTGGTGGCTCTCTTGGCGAGAAGAAATTATAAGCCGCTTACATAACAATCAATGGGCCTAAGACTGAACAGGGCCATATCTGGTGGGGTTCATCTGCAGGGGCGCCCGCAAAAGGGGGAAAGACTAGTATGAAAAACTCCCAAGATTCAAAGGAACAACTAAAAATGTATTTAAATAAAGTATCTTTAGGGAAAAAAGATAAAAACCTCTTAGGAAACTGTATCTCAGTTATTAAGATAGCTAGATCTTGTAGTTTTTGCAGACTGCATGGGTATTCTATGGTCTGCTTTCTTTAGACTTTGATTTTAAAAAGGAAACGCCAGCTTTCTTCTATAAGAAAGCGTTAAGCTGACATTAATATCTATTAACTTCTATTTAAAAAATAAAAAACAAAAAGTATAATTTTCGAACCCCCTTTTTTATGGTAAATTCCCACCTGCGTCCCTGTTTCGTAGGCCTCCAGCGGAGAGTCTGAGAATGTTGTGATGGTTTTTTTTTCGCCCTAATTGCACTGGGCGTGGCAGGCAAATCAAATTCGTAAACAGATTTCATCGGTGCCACGGGAGGGGGTAAATACTCATCGTCGTGTTCTTAAATTTTCCTTTTTTTTTTTGCTGGATGCAATCAGGCAAGTGGCATGAGGAAAATTCCGAACAACAAAAAAAGAAAAGCAGAAATACCAAGAAAATGAGAGAAGAGAGCTCGTCTCGTTGACGCCCCATAGGAAACTTTTTTTTTATGACTTACGCTTTGTTGCCGGCCCTATACTTTGTCATTGCCTCGCAGAAAGAAATTCTCTAGCCCCCCAGTACCCCCTGCCACCCACTCTGCCCCTCTGTCCCCAAACATGAAAAGTATTTGCGCAAAGAGAAAAAAATTATCGCATTTTATTTTCATCCTTATCAGACGCATTTTCCCTCTGGCTCCACTCACACGCCCTTTGTGTCGCCTAACCGAAATTTATATGCAGACAGCGCGATATTGCAGTTTTCCACCCATTGGACCCCCCCTTATCTTTGGCTTTTCCACCCTCCCCCCTTTGCCAGCGAGTTAGAAAAATAATTTTCGCTTCTGTTATTACATATATACATAGTGTTTGTTCTTCTTCTCTGGCTGCCTTTCTTCTTGGCAAATTGCTTTCAATTTTTTATAGTTTTTTTCGACTGCATATGGTCAAAGCAGACAAATAGATATTTATGTGTAAGGGGAGGAGATGCACTAGAAAAATATCTATAACCATATCTAAATTTCAAGACATATAACTTTGTAATATTTCCATTAATATCTTAAGGGTTTTATTATTATATTATCGATATTTAGAAAATAAAAACAATTGTGATGAGAATCAATATTTATGTGGCTTTGAAAAGTAATGTATTTTAAAGTTAACTCTTATTTTTATCACTGCATCCAATTTATTGCAAAAGGGAAAACTAACTAAAGGCATTAAAATATATATATCTTCTTTGAGTGTTTCGCAGTAAGCGCAATTTATACTCTCTTCTTGTTCTTAAAGATATCTACAAATTTAATGAAATTTCCAGGGAGCTAAAATACCTCTGAGCTTGCGATTTAATTAACTTTTTTTTTCACACATTCTTCAAGATGTCAAGACTCCGATTGATTGAGAGGTAACATCAGAAATGGAAGGGCGGCGAAGTCTGCAAACAAACAACCGGAGGCTGTTTATCACAAACAAATTGTGAAACACAATCCGTCTATGTCATTAGCTTATTATTATTAATATTTTTGTGTTTATTGGTGAGAAAAGCCTGCACAGCACATCTTCGAATGAAATCGAATCCACGGAGGTGGCGTGGGAGGCACGTCAAAATATTAATTACACGCTGCTTATCCAAACAGTTCTTGCAAATTTGTTGTTACTGACAACCATAAAATTTGTAATGGCAGCCTATTCTGCCTGCAGACAAACAGCAGACGAGTCAGAAACCCGGTGGGGTCAATGGATAATTACATAAGCCCAGGATAACAACCTTTTCTGCTCCTGGTCTTTCGCTTAATTGATTCCCAATTCCAATAAAAATGCTTCGACATTTGTCTGGGTTCACACATTCATTTCCCAACTGATGCGGTTACTAACATTAAATATTTGTGAATTGCCCCCAATTTAAGTTAAAACTTTCAATTGGCACCATTTTGGCGCTTAAATTTTCATCAGTTTTGCTTGTCCATTCTGTGAATTATTAATAATATTCGCTTAACTTGCAGTGTTTGGGTGTTTGCTTATCGATTGCTTACTGTAGCCATATGCAAATTGTTAAATATTAACTTGTTTTGCATAGTTAATTGAGTAGCGAACGGGAGTTTTCTGTTAAATGGAGCGCTGGTGTTTACCAGCCGGGTTCTATTGTTAGCTTAAATATTATATTTAAATTATGGAACAATCTTATTATTTATATATTTAAAGAGCTAAATCAAAGGCCACGACTAAAGAATTATCTAAAAAAGTTTACAAAAAGTGTAGCGTACTTCTGAAGGTCTCTTAAGTAACTAAAATCCCTTTAGTAACAAACCAATTTTTTTTAATAAGTTTAAATTTGTAATATAAATAGATATTACTTACCTTCCTAAATTTTAATATATTAGAGAACTCTGAAAATAACCTTGAATTACTTAAGCCAAACTAGAGTCCAAATCTTGCTACCTTTTTCTATTTTTTTCTTTTCAAATTTTCTATTTTTCGTCACCCCCATTTCATATACAAAGCTTTGTTTCTTGGCTATTGTACACTTGCCATAACTGTCTCCCCATTGCTCATTATTATATGAGATATATTTAGCTTTTCATGTGCAACCTAGAAGCGTCGCCTCAACCCCAACCCAAGGTTTTGTGTGGCTCAAGAGCCCGCTTAATAACCCATCCAAGCCGTCGGATTTACTTCTCTCCGTACTCCATCAGTGTGCGTACCTACCTCAATGTAGAGAGACCGAGGAGACTTCACCTTCAAAGCTGAAATGTTTGCTTATTTTTTCAGTAGTTGTTGTCGTTTTCTGCAAATCAAGTTTAAGCCCAAAACTGCAAATGATTTTTTGCCATTTTTGCTTGAGTATTTTTTGTTTTTGTTTTTTCTGTCGTTTTCTTGCGCCGCAAAGTTTTGATGTCTATAAATGTTGGTTAAGGTTGGTTTAACTTTGAAATCAAGTTTAGACAAACACACAGCCGTAGTGCTGCCATTAAATTATGGTTTCGACCAAGGGGTTTTTGGTGGCAGAGGCATTAGCTACACTTCTGTGCCGGTCGGTGGTTCGTTTGCCAGTTGTAATTTAATGCCTTTGTCTTTATGGTCCGACTTTCGTATCCGTGAGTACGATCTTGCTCTGCCATCCATATGCCGGCTTTTGATACGAGCTCTGTGGCGAAGTGGATATGCCGACCGATTGTTCGTTTTCGGTATCATTGCCGGGCATTAGACACGGTCTGATTACTTGATAAATTCATAGATATGTAAGCGATGGCATTAAAATAATGGCAAATTATGTTCAAACTGCCATGCGTTGCACTGCTGCGTTTTAAATGGGGGATAACAAGGATGGATGCGGATGCGGATCGAGATCAGGGATAGCATTGTTGGCAAAGTAGTGCCACAGCTCACGATCACAACAAAGGGATAACAGCAAACAGAAAGCCACAAAATGTAATGTTTAACAAATAAAAAGGGTTTTTAAGTAAAGTTAAAGCTTAATATTTGCAGATTGGTCATCATTGGTTGACTAGTTTCCCAGAAAAGCGTTATGAGCGTCCATATTAGCTTAGGAACTAACCAGGATAAACACATTACTTGGCCAGGGCAATCCCTTTTCGAGAAACGACCAGGACGACTCCTTCGGTCGTGTGCTGTGCAAACTTTGTTTTTATTACCGTATTACTCATTTATTGCTCGCTGCAGTTTTTGAAACAATGAAGCCGGGGGAATGGAATGCTTTGGCATGCGTACATATATAATTTTACGGCTTCATTTCGGCAAAAAACCCAACCCAGAAAAGACCGGAGAAGCCCAGAGCGAGAGCAATAATAAAGAAAATCACATAAATGAAAACGAGGGAACAAGAGAACAACAGAATAAAAAAGAAAAAATATAAAAAAATATATATGGAAACGAAGATGATGAAGAAAATAATAATAATTTTTGCCTTGGGGTAGGTCATGCCTCGTCTCGGTCTCGTCTCCACTGCATCCACAGCCATATGTAATAAAAGCTAAAAGGCATCTCAGACGATGCTGCATTCTGGGTATCCGTATCTGTATCTGTAGCTGAATCCGCATCTGTATCTGTAGCTGAATCCGCATCTGTATCTGTATCTGTAGCCGTAAATGTATCTGCAAGAGTATCTGTGTCCGTCTGTCGCTTCGTTTCATGTCTCATCAACGCTCTGAAGAGTTTTCGGTATGCATCAGCATCTTGGGGCCATTGAAAGCCCGTCCGTCGTCCCATCGCTGCACATTTCGTTTTCGTTTATAATAAAAATCCATTCCCCCATAAAGCGAAGGAAACTTTTACGACAACGAGAGCTTGGGCATTTAGTTTTTATTGTGATATGAACTTTCGAACGCTTGCACACACACATTTTATATCAATATTCGATACATTGGACAATTAGCCATTTCTGTGCATTGTTAGACTTTAATCTCTCGTAAAAAGCCTGCATCAATTATGCAAATTGTGGGTCGGCTTTTCTGCTTTCTTTGTCGTCAATTAATTTAATGGCACCAACAATGTGGTTTTATTGGTGCATAAATTATAATTAAATAAATGTTAAGTGTTGTCGAGACTCTTCTAAACACAGAGACAAGAGTAAAATGTACAAATAATTGTTTACATGTACATTTATTTGTATTCAAAGTACTTCAAATGTTCGTTAGCTGAAGGATAAATCATTATATTTCTCTCCGTAGTAACAGTTTTGTTTTAAAACTATAACAAATTGCTTTAATTACAAATCTACAAATTAATCATTTGGCTATTAATTGTGGGAACAATCAAGCGTACTAATCTAAAGACTTTATTACGTTGGAAAGGCATAAAACATAAAACATTTAACTGCCTTCGAAATGAAGGCTAAAACAAAACCAAACGATGTTCCCAATATTAGCTGAATTAATTATTAATTTTTTGTTTGCAAACCAATACTTTAACTAACAAAAATTGCCTTTGCCAATTATGAGTATTTTATGGTTAATTTTGTTTTTGTTTTATATAGTTTACTTATTTATTCTTTTTTTGCCACATTTATTCGAACGTTCATGTTAATTACTGCAATTTCCGTTTCACAGAACTTTCAAGTTCGACTCAGTGGCATTGTTTGCCTTTGTTCAAAAGTTTTCCTTGTTTTCAATGGGAAAAAAATGTAAAAAAAAAGAACGTGAATGAAAACTGCAGTTAAAGCGAATTAAATTATTAATTGGACTTTAGCGTGTAAGGATACTTTTATCTTCTGTGGCTTATTGGAGGAGTTTTCGCAGTAATACTTCTCAGAACATTTTTGGGTGCGGCTGGCGGTTACTCCATTTCTTCAATCCCTTTGATTAAACAGCAGGCGGTGCATTTTCCCCCATTTTAGTACTCAGTACTTGTCGAAGTGAGGGGTATATTTTCATTAACATTATGGGTATAAATAAATAACACAAGTTTTTGATTTGAATTATCATGTAACTATAAAAAAAAAAATACTCTATCGAAAAAGTAATAAGGTTCACGAAACATCGATTAATAATAATTATTCATATATATAAATATCGATTATAATCATTTAGAATTTCGAAATATAAAAGTTATCACATAATTATGATATCGATTTATTATCGAAGTGTAAATTTGTAGTTAAAACTATTCAATATTCTGAATTGATGTATTGTGGCTTACAAATATATAAAAATATTTTAATTTTTAAAGTTGGTACATCACCTACGTAATCATAAAATATAAATCGAAATAAATCGAAAATAATATCCCTCCTAAGTATGCAACACATATCGTAACACGTAACAAAGCACCGGGTATCTCGTAGGCGCTACTATCAATCTTGTCGTTTTTACTTATTTTACTCAGCGGTTGGGTGTGCATTGAAATTTTCCCCATTTTCAATTTTCCTGCTGCACTTTCCTGCAGCTGTTTTGTGTCTTTCAGCTGTGCGCGAAATTTCATGAAAATTGCTTCTGTATTTTCTCTCTCTCCACGAAGCACAGCGGCATTGTTTATTTGTGCCCGTGTGTTTGGGTATGTGTGGGCGTTGTTTCTTTATTGCAATTAAACATGCAATTTGGGGCCAGACCATAAAGCATACATAGGTGCAGTAGTCCAGTCCATTGTGAAGCACATGTATCCGAATCGGAATGAATGCGAGGTATTTGTGTCTGTGCGCTGGATTGCCTCTGCTTTTCGTTTCGAAGTGAGTCACGAGTTTTTACTTTCATTGTGGGGTGAAATGAGCATGGCCAGCACAGCAGTGAGGTGTTTTAACTCAGCTTTTGGGCTAATGAATGGCTGATTGTGAATGGAAATCGTCAGAGCTTAGAGGGAGAGTGGGGAGACCAAAAACCATAAGCTGAGTGTGAACTAAGCAAGCAACAAATGGTTTCATTTAAATAACAATACAAGAAGTGTATGCTGATAGGTTTTAATTGCTTTTAAATATTAATTTTAAAGGTTTACCTAACTTAACTTGAAATATTATATTGGAAAAAACTACTCAAACTCTATATTTTAAGACAAATGTCTTGTCTAGAGCTTCATCTAAACCCTTTTTGGCTACCTTTCACCCTTTTTCTAATCAAAGACCTTGCCTAGTGTCTCAGTGTCTCAGCTCCTTCGAGCGTCTGGCCCTGGGACACCACGCTTCATTTACCGGCGGCACACACGGCGTATACGCAACGAACGGCGGGGGCAGGAGCCCGATTTAATGCGACTCGTGGACTCGTGGATTTTGATGAAATGTCTGAGTTGTTCGGCTGCTATGATTTATGACGATGATGCTATTGGCAAGATTATGAGCACACACACGCGGAGGCCAGAGACAAATGTTCGTCGGAGCGACGACAGCTGCAATTTAGAAATTAAATTTGTCATGCAACATTAAAAGAACTTGAACGGAGCAAGAGTGGCTGTGATTCCAGTTCCAAGGAACTCGCAACGCCTCCGCCTTCGCCTTCGCCTTCTGTTGCCTGCAACGTTGCATGTTTGGTAGGGGCGCGACACATGCTGCGCTCTAATATCCGGCAGATACAGATACGGGCCCCTAGATTCGGTACAGAGATAGAGATACTTGGGCTCCTGCGTTCGCTAATAATTCATTATCGCTGGCGCTTCGTATCTGTATCTATGTATCTGCAGCTGGCAACAGAACAGGCTGAATTCAGCACCGAACCTTCTCTCTCTCTTTCGATTTTCCCCACCGTTCTCGCTGCCAGCTTTTGTTGTTAATTAAGTGCAATAAACTGTAGAGCCAAGACAATGAACTTTTTCGTCAGGGGTTGATGCGTTTTTCTGTCGTATTTCATATATATTTGTGTATTCCCCTTTGTTGACGTCACAGTCGTATTCCCGACTTTTCATTTCGCCAGGAGTAGGTTGGTATTACGTTATGGAAGCTTCGAGTTTAATGTCCTCTAGGAAAGGTGAAATTTTCGGGCTGTCTTGGGGGAAAATGTATTGAAAATGGAGGTAGAAAGTGGTGAAACGCCTTGCTGGAATATTTTTTAGAATTTTCCCTTAAGGAACTAAACATTTATTTCGTTACAAAAGTCTTAATTTTTACCTATAAGACTCATCAAGCTCTCACCACAATTTAAATTGGATTTATCACAAAAGATTAAATTAAAAATAAGATAAATTTGCACAGAATTACAGCTGACCAAGCTGTAATCATGCAAAATCGTGGTTTGCCAATGAAAAAAAGGGAAAGAAATTCCTTTGGCATGGCAACTGTTCAATCATCGACCAAATCGAAAATGCTGAGCAAATCTTTTGAATTAGCAAAACATCATGTTCCACTCAAAACGGCACGCACTGTAAAATATTCTAAGCATTTTCGGCGTGGAGGGGGACGAGAATTTTCCGGGGAAAGCCAGGAGGCGTCGCTAAACAAGGACACCCGTCAAATTGACACAAACCCAGAGAGTCCTTCTTGTGTTGCTGCTGCTGTTGCCCTTATTGTCAACACTTGTGGAGTCCTCTGTTGTTGCCGCCGAACATGTTGAACCTTAATTTATGCCATTGACAGTTGTCGGCCATCGCCTGGCCGTGTCCTTGTCTGCGGCTGTGTGTGCCAAAGGATTTTTGAGGGCTCACCTTCGACCCAATAACAAAGGCTCCTCTCGCCGACCGCCCACGCCCACGCCCAGTCAGTCTCATTGCCAATGCTCATTGTCAACTTTTATTTTGTATTTTTTTGGCACCAACTCTGGGCCCCCCTCTATCTATCGGCTTGTTTATGATAATTTTTTATGGCTTATTGTATTTGATTACACGTGCAGGTGTAAACAACAATAATAAAAATCAGCCCGTCGACGTTAGGCTGTTGCTATTTGAGGGTTTCCTATTGTCCTGGTGTTCACTGAGGAGGTTTACATTTCTTGGAAATTATTGTTGTGCATTTTTTTGTATTATTATTTTCACCTCACTAATTTGATTTGAACTTCTTCTCCTTCCAGGTATGTATCCGAATTTTACTTAAAATATCTGAAGCTGATTAATGTAAGTTTTAACTTATTGAAAATAATTAAGGAAAATATCTCCTATTACTTAAGTTTATACTTTTATTTTGATCGAACTCTTTTTATCTCTTCTTCATAGTAAATAAATATTAATAAATTTTAAATATTATTTTAGTGCCATTTGTTTTGAAAAATGATTTATCTAATTTTTCACAATGCAATTTGGTTCCGTCGGCTTATGAGAGGAAACTCTAAATCTTGGCCCAAAGTTTGTGCAACATTTCCTTGGATAACTTTTCGAGCGGCCGCAGAGGAGAAGAACAAGTTCCGCCAACATCTGTTGGCAAAGCCGGCCAAAAGTTGTTACCAACTTTGAACTGGCCAATTGCTCGCTGCTGCTGCTGCTGGTTACGCGTTCCTCTTTATCAGAACTATAAATCTAAAATGGCATTTCCGTTTTTCATTAAGTATTTGCCGCTACAAGAAGCCATTCCAGTATCCCCCTCCCTGCTGCTATTAGCCATTGGCGCTTATTAAAAAAGTTGCTCGAAAATCAATGCAATATGACTGGACCACAAAGACGGATAAGAATGACATTATTTATATTTGTTTTGGATTTACGATGCAGCAGAAACTTGGAGTGGGAAGCAGTTGGAGGAATGATTAAGGACTATAAGAAACGACTTTTTTTGCAAAAGATGATCGAACTTTCATATGTACATACATATGTATATATGTATATTATATATATACATACATATGTATTATTGGATTAAAAATATAGTTTTCGTAATATTATATTAAAACGTTCTCTGCTGGCAGCCGTAACACATAATAAGCCCGCGATAAAGGCAAGCCGAAGCCCCTGCAAAAACGAACTTATACGCCAGCGAGTTACGCACACATTCAAAATATCACGCATACGCATGCGATGACTCCCCGAATGCCCCCATAATACCCAACGTTCCACTGTTTCCACCGTACCACCGTTCCCCGTCTTAATTCCCCCATTACTTCATTCCGCTCCACACACGGGCTCTCTTTCTCTTACACACACACACATGTGCTGGTGCTCCACTCCAGAAGTCCACGCTACGCTTACGTCTTTTTTCCATCTCTGTCTCGGTTTCTGTGGGCTGCATCGTGTGCCATTCCGCCGTTCCGCTGGCCGCCGCGAGAACATTTCTGCGTTCTGCGGGCAAAACACAAAAACTGCGACGCAATTCTGACGCTGAACTGTACAGTGGAGGACATTGACATTTTGCATTTTCGTTTCGTTAGCATTTTTCGTTCGTTTCTAGTGAGAGACAGAGAACGGCAAAGAGCGAGCGAGCGAGTGAGAGAGCGAGTTGGGAACAAATGGAATGGCCAGAACACGTTGCCAGTGTTATTATTTTATTTTTTTTAAGCCGTAGAACAACTCATTAAAGTTGTGATAATGCGCGAGTTTCATGTTCTCACTTTTGAGGAATCTCGACAGTTTTATGGAGCGTTTTGCGGTGCATCTGTGTGCGTAGGAAGGCTTTGCAGTAAAATAAATTCCTAAAACTATTTTTTTTTTTAATTGACAAACAAAAAAAAAAATATTAATAAAATTATCACTGCACTACCTCTTTTATAATTAACCATAAAATTTATAAATAAATGCTTATGTTTGATCCTCTCCGTTTTAAGGAACTCAGGAACCTCAGATCTTTTTTGAGGAATCCAGATGTTCTTCGTCCGCAAAACAATTTGTACTTCATCCCCACCTCCACCGAAAATTTGCTTTATATCTTTTTAATTCCGTTTCGCCCCCAACAAATTCATATTAATTGATTGCCCTCGGAGCCCCGTCTTTATGGCAAGCAAAATAAACAATTCCCTAATGCAGATGTGTGAATAAATACAGTCAGTGTTTCCCAGTGAATTTTGCACATGTTTCCTTCGCTCGCAGAAAGCTGAAGAATTTATCAAACTATTTCGCTCAATTGCCGCTGAAAGCTCGCAGCTTCGCATTCTCTTCTCCGCACTTTTGTGTGTTAATTAAAAATGAGATCCCGACTGTTTATAAATCTTTGGGGCCTTTCATTAAAAAGTCTTTTACTTGATTTGATTGGCCCATTGAGAGATTTATGAATGGCTGCGGAATTGTGTTTGTACAACATTTAATTAGTTCTGCGCCCGAATCGTTTCATTAGAAGATGCCGTAACCATATTTGACGTGTACTTAAGTTCCCGTGGCGTTGAATGATTAGGTTTTTTATTTCCAAGTGATAAGACCGCCTCAAGGGGAGGCCACTAGCGAAATAGTATGGCAGATAGGGATACGACTGTACAGTAACGTTTTTGGTAACGAAAAACGCTCCGTTGCCAGGCAATTCGCTGACCTTCATTTTATGGCTTAATCGGAACTTTTCCCATTTTCCACTTTTCCACATTAGCATAGTGAAAGCGACATCCGACTGCTATTATCCTGACGTATAATTTGCACAATCCTTTTCCCGGATATTTTCGCTACATCGCTTTTTTTTGTGTTCCATTTCCATTTATTTTGTTTAAATTGCTCGCAAGGACATGTGATTTTCGTGTTAGGAGTATGCCGTTACTTTCGATTTAGATTTTAATCACACATTTTAGGGTCAAATAACAGGTTCTTAACAATATTAAAGAAATGCTTGTATAAGAACCAGAATTATTTTAATAATTAATAATTTTTAATAATGTTGTTGGTATTTTATAAGCTAAAGAAATCTTTGAATCTTGGTCAAATTTGTCCTAATTTTATTAAAAAATAATATCAATAAATTCTGATTAAACTGGGTACTTAAAATATTTCAAAACTGTTCCTTAAATAATTATAAAAAGTTAATAGATACAAACTAAAATTTTGCAAAAAGTAAAGGAACAGGAAAACTCATTCGCAAAATTAAGGCAAGTGTCAAAACTGAGATAATTAGCCAAATTAAAGAGTGTGGGAGATAGTGTTAGAAGGAGAAGGAAATAGATAAAGAAAGAGAGAAAGCAAAAAAGAAGGGGAGAGAGCGCATCCCACATGGGATTTGAGACCCTATCCCAACCGGCGTTTTTTTTTTACACTTTTTTCGCTTTTTCCTGCTCTGCTGTCTCTGCTTCTGTGTTTTTTGTTGTTTGTGTGCCCCGTTTGGCGTCATCATGAATGAGGCGGGATGACAATGAAACACACCGTGGTAAGAGCGACAAGGCGACAAGCGACGCGGCGACAAAGCCGCAGCAGCTGTTTGGATTCCCAAAGAAAAGCTTTCACCGCCACTGTGTCTTTGCAATGACAAAATGACGCAAGCTACAAGAGCCGCAAGAGCGCCGGAAGAGAGCAGCGCCGTAAGCGAAAGAGCGAGCGAGTTGCTAATTGGAGCAAAACAAACACAAACAAAATGGCAATGGTATGTTCCACTACCACACGTTCCCGCTTTGTTGACGTAGTTTGTGTGGAGCTTCTTTCTTTCTTTGCCTCTTTCGCGTTGTTGCTGTTGTTGTTAGGTAGGTCGTTGCTGGGGGCGAGAGAGAGGGAAGATGGGGAGCATAGAGGTTGTCTCCTCGCCGTCTTTCCTTTTTAATGTTGGTCCTTACACAACTGTAACTGTAATGTGCCAGAAGGATTTTATGCTGCACTTCCTCCACTCCCATGCTCTGCTTTCATTGTTTTCCTTTTCGCAGTAGTTTTGTTGTCATCTGCAGTCTCTTTCGCTCTCTCTCTCTCTTACTCGTTTGCTCTTCTTATCTCCTTGCATTGATCTCGCTACAATTTGAAAATAATTTGTTTGTCTGCCGTTGGTCGCGACGATTTCTCCTCTCTCTTTCTCTGCCGTTTCCTCTTTCTCTCTCTGACGTTTGTATTTTGCTTTCTTGTTGTGATGCCTATTACGTCACGTGGGTGTTGCTCGAGTGTGAGTCTTGGGCATTGTTGTCATTGTGTCTTTTTGTTGTTGCTTACTTCGGAGATGCTGTTGCTTTGATGCATTTTTTTGTTATTATAGTTCTTAATTCTTTCAATTTTTTCCTAAAGGCATTTAATTTATTATTAAAAAATGTGAAAATTAGAATAAAAGCCTGTAGCTTAAAACACAGTCATTAATATGATACTTAGACAATAATAAAATAGATCTCCCAAAGTATAAGCTTAAAATTATAAACATAAAAAAATGCACTTCCACGCTTAACGAACCTTAAGAGTTTCCTTCGCTTTTAATTAAAGCAATTACAAGAACAAAAACTTAATCCCCCAGCAAGGGTATGAAAACCATTAAAGTCACCTTCAGCATTTTCCCATGCAACCAAAAACAACGGAAAATTCAACAACGGGGAGGCAGAAGCAGTTGCGAGGCCCCCAAAGTTGGCCAAAGCTTTGAAGTTTAACTTTATCGACAGGAAACTTCATTATAAACGACATTGGCACAAACACACAGACACGCAAACACACACACACACACACACACAGCCTAACGAGTAACGGCAATTGCAGTGGGGCAAAGCGGCAATAACAACAACTTGGAAAACATGGGCAACTTCAACTTGACTTGGGGCTGGTTGTGTGGTAATAGGCCGTCTGCATTGTTACCAGGGGCAGGTCTCCTCTGCACCTACCAAAAACGAAAAAAACAAGCCCAGAAAGCGATGATGAGAGTCAGGGGATTGCAGAGGGGAAAGGAAAAAGCTGCACTTGAAAAAAATACCTTGGAAGCGGTGGAATGAATCATAATATTATATATTAAAAGTACTAAGAAAGATTAAGCAAAAAAGTTATATTTAAGTTATTCAAGATATTTTTTTTCAGATTAATGCTTAAAATATAAAGAGAATACATAAGACTTCTATTTGATTGTATATCTATATTGATTTGCATATATAAATATTGTAAAAATCTTCATATTTAATATTATAGAAAAAAAAAACTTAACTGTGTGAATGAAATAATGGTCGAGGGGCGTAGAGTTGCTTGGCTTTGGAGGGAGATGTCTAACATTGCAACGTGACCATCGCGCATTGCCTTTGCACTTGTAACATGTTGTTGGAGTCTCGTTTTTTCGCTGGGGCTTTTTTCTCTTCATTTTTTTTTTGTTTTCTGACTTTGCCATAGCTGTAAACTTGTTCGCGTTGCATGCCAATGAGGTGCATTCAGCGACGGAGCGGGGACAGGCGGATTCGGTAACACAGAAACTGGATTAGAGGCCTGCCTCGCTCAGCGAGCCAGCAAACCAATCAGCCAAAATAGAAAAAAAACACTAAAAATAAAGCTAAATAACTAAGCAGCAAGCGGTGAAAACAGTGGGAGAAAATTAAATACAAAAATACATTGCTAAATTTAATAAATATAAATGCAATGAATGAGGTAGAGTCATCAAGTTTTAAAGGTCCTCTTAGGACCACATTAAAATAAAACTATTATCTTCAATATCTTTATAGTTTACCCACTGTGCGCACGTCATCGGTTTGCAATGTCTTGTTGTTGCTGCTTATTGTAGAGGTTGCATTCAGCATTTTGGTGTTGCATGCCTGGTGGCATCGTCTACATCACTCCATCTTGATTTGGCTATAGCTGTTGTTGTTATAGCCTTTGTAAAATAGGCAAAAGTAGTGAAAACTCGTTTTCATATACCCAGTTTTTCCCTGGCTTTTTTGACTACTCCTTCATTTTCTTGCTCGTCGACTTTGCTCCGTTCGTTTGTCGGCTTTTGAAGTTTAACTACTTTTGGGAGGCAAGCGAAAAACATAAAGGAGAAAAACAATAACGAAAATTTAAGTGTAGTGTCACGACTTAAGGATACCCGGTACTTCCAAGCTTTACTAGAAAATCTGTTGCATACTTGAGGGGCACTTTATGGCCCTCCTGTAAACATGGTGATTTTTTAGTGTTTTTAAAATGCATTAAGGCAAATGCATTACCATTATCAAATTTTTTGTTTAATTAAATGTTAATTAATTTTGTTAAATTTAAATAACAAACCTAAAAAGAATAGTTCAGTTATAGGAACACTTGTAAGAGTAAAATTGACAAATATCCTATGGCAATTATTAATTTTAATACAAATATATCAACAAATCGATAACTACTAGTTTTACTAATCAATTTTTCTTCTTTTTCACTACTAAAAACCGAAATAATAGTAGGAAATGCCTTCGTCGTCGCTTTGTTACATGTGTATATACCCTTGACTACGAGTAAAAACACAGCTTTTTTTTTATGGCCATACCGGTTGTTGTTAAAGTAGTTGTTGTTGCTTGTTCTCGTATCCTTTTGGCCAATGACGCACCCACTCCACACCACTCCAGTCCCCTCTTCATCCGCGCTTTTCCTTCTTTGTATTTCCCGCCTATTTCTATGCCGGTGTGTGTCTGGCTGAGCTCTCAGGTGGGCGGCGGCAGGTGGAAAGTGGGGGGGGTTTTGGGCTGTTTGAAGTCGATGTAAAGTTGCGGAGTAGGTCAGGAATGCAAACGGTTTGTTGCCGCTGTTGTTGTAACTGGTTGTTGTTGTTGTTGTTGTTGCAAGCAGCCTTGTTGAACAAGGCTAAAAACAACGAGACGCGCCTATTTTGCGACTGCACTTGCCACTACCACTTTGTTTGTATTTCTGTTTGTTGTTAGGCACTCCTTCTCTCTCTCTCTCTCTTTCTTTCTTCTCTTTTTTCTCATATTTATATTCACCGTTAGAAGCCGCTAAAGTTGGCTAAGATGGCTCTATAGTTGTTGCTTTTTACTCTGGCTAGTGTTAGGGCCGTCTTATCGACCAGGTTTTCTTGCATTTGACAGAGACTGTACATTGGCAGTTGTTGTTTTAGCCGTGTTGCTGTCCGTCATGTCATAAAATTAAATTAACAACATTGCTTTGCTGTTATTTTTAGACAAATGGTTTGTTTTGCATCCTTTTTTCTTGTTCTTCCTTTTTTTTTTCTTTGCCTGTTTGGAAATTTGCATGGTTATGGGGAATGTTTGTTGATGGCACTGACAGTTTGACACTTTTCGAAAATGGGGGAAATTTCTTCTTGGCAGTCATTTTATTGTTTTTTTTTTTTTTTTTTGGGATTTTGTTGTTTAAAGCTAAAAGAGTTGGCCAATGAGAAGGGCTTGTTGTGCAATCAAGAGCCATGTTATTTAATGATTAATGACTGAAGGATATTAAATAAAGGTTAAGCCAAGTAACTTTTTAATAAAATAAATGTAATTTAAGATTTAACTTTCAATGCAAAACAAAGTGAATTAATATTTAAAATGGAATTTAGAATGCCTGATCTGAACAGTACTTCTTGAATTAACATATATTTTTCAATAATAAGACATAAATTATTTTCCATTTTTAAACGAATACAAGTCCGCTATAAATCCAACTAAATCCAACTAAATCCAACTAAATCCAACTAATTTATATTTTCCGACTCAGTTGGGGACTTTAACCAACTCCCTAAGGCAAATCAAACCGCAAAGCTGTGACATCTCTGCCATTCGGTTCGACAGGCGAACCATTAGCGAACGAGTTTTTGCAGATACATTTTTGCACTCAGCCATCCGACAGATACTTGTGCATACAGAAAGACGCCGGCTAACAGTAAGCCATAATCATGCAGCATCCCAGGCCATTCCGCTGCAGTCATTAACTTGTTCTTTGGCGACAAAATAGCATAAAACATAACTGCAAAGCGCACAAGCGCCCATGTATCTTTGTGTCTGTCGGATTGTAGCTGTATCTTCTGCGTTCGCCGCTGCTGATGTTGACTGTAATTAGACAAAACTAATTAATGTTGTGTGGAATGTATGCCATGTTCATGGTGTACGACCAAGTTATTAACATCCTCCGAGATTTGCGGGGCGCGAAACTGCCTCACCCTCAGCCATCCCCAGGTGTTCACCGTTAAGACGAACTTAAAACTTATTAATTTTGTAAAGAAACTTAGGAAAATGGGTGGTGAACAGTCTCCGGCAGATGGGAAATGTGTAGATAGAGGATGTTAATCTCGTGATATGCTCGGTTGGGCGGCAAGAAATGTGATGAAATTACGATTTACGATCTTGCCACACGATTTTAAAATTGAGCGCAGATAATTACAGCAAGAAATTAAATAATTTGTTGATAACGATAATTCTTTAGAAGAGTTATGAAAAATATAGAAAAGTCAAGCATATTGTAAAGGTCACCGAGTTTTTCATTATTTAAATCGAACAAAATCGATGTTTGAAGGCACCTCTGTTCATATTTATTATCGATAAATCGATAGAACTTTTACACATATCTTTAACATAAGGTTTATCTTACAACATAAGTTCTAAATCATATTCGTTTATTTTAATAATTTATTTAACAAATACCCGAACGTTATTCGCATATTTCAGATACCTAGACCCAAACAATTTATATCTCCTGCATAAATCATGAGAAATGTCTCAAGTACAGTTGTGCTTTTTGTACCCATTTTCAGCTCAGCTGTTGCTTTCACCCACGACTCCTCCTTCACTTTGTAATTCTCAAGTTACGGCAATGTTAAATTCCATTATCAAATAAACTAAACGATTCAAGTACGTGGTAATTTTCTCAAAAATAGAATCCCTTTTCAACCTTCCTAGTTTTGCCAGACGGGGGCCGTCGAAAAAAAATTTGCATAAAAAGGATAGAACACGGGCTCGTGGCTGGGCCAAGAAAAGAAATCACTTTGTTGCGAGCACTGTGTAAATTTTCCTTTTTGCACAGTTCTCTTGACGCTTTCCTCTTGTTACGCTTTTCGGGAGACTTTCGCAACGCGTCTCAAGTTCAAGGTTATCCGAGGCCTTTTCCGTCGCTCGCTCTCTCTGTGTGTGTTGGCCATTTCGCCAATTTTGGGCGTGAATTTCAGCGAGGATGTCATGTGCTTTTTGGGCCAGGCTTTTCTGCTCTGACTTTGCTCTGCTCTGCTCAGCTCTGCCTTTTCGGGGTGTTGTCGCCCGATTCGAGGTTATTTACCCAAGCGGAGAATTCGTTGAACTTGAATTTTTATTGCTGGCGAAAACTTGCCCCACTCCGCCCACTCGCTGGGCGGTGGCAGCTGCTCGACAATTTCCAAAATAAGAAAATGAGGCAAACAAAATGTTTGTAACCTTTTTCTGCTGGTCAAATGTTTGCTTAAAGCTGCCTCCGGAATGCTCAAGTTTTTCGTGGAACAATCAATTATGTGGGCGTGTGGACAGGATTTGGGTTCCGAAATTGATAAAATATTGGGTCAACATTAGACTGAAATCGAATTTTAATTGTGTTTAATCAAAAATAGGTTTGTAAAGAATCTAGAAGTCAGGGGGACATAGCTGAAAGTACAGATATTTTTAAGCATTTTAAATTAATGAAATTTACAAAAAATACTGCTATCAAATTAATAAAATCTAATAATATTTCAATATTTTTACAAAGAGCAGGAAATATCTTTTGTTTATTTTAATTCCTTTAAAACCCTTTTCTTGGCTCTACCGCAGCGTCCAAAGTCAATTAACATGGCCACAAAGTCCTTGTTGGCCAAGACGCCTCAAAGTCGACCACAAATTTTCATTTAATTTGACGTCAGGCTAAATGACTCATCCCACGAGAAACATGAAATACCCTTGCTAAAATATAAAATGTCAAATTATTATTTGACAGTCGGGAGCCGCAAGTCGCTGGCAAAAAGCTAGCGAAACTTTGCAATTTCAAAGACGAAAAGAACGGTTAAAAAAGGTTGTGTGTGTGTGTTTTTGGTGTGAACAAGAAGCAACAGCAGTGCAAACAGCAGCAGATACAACAACAATTAAATGTGTTACGCAGCATTAACAAGAACAACAATAGAGGGATGTATTTATGAGGGACCGAATGGGGAAATACCCTGGAAATAATTTCCACAACGCCAATTTGTTTAGTTTTATATTTTTAAAGTTGCTTATGTATTCTAATTCTTTTAAACATATTTTGATATTGATTTTTTATTTAAATTAAAACATTTAATATAAGTATTCTGCCAAGAATATCATTAAGGAGTCTTAAATAAACTTTTTATTAAATTTGAAAATAAAAATATCGATCGTTATTGATAAACCGAATTGGGGTTTTAAATTTGGAACTTATTTATCAATAATTCTTCCTTCTATTAATCGACTTGGTCTCTCGAATATCGATATTTCGTATTATTATAATACCCTCTATTGGAAGAGGGTATAAAAACAAGGGGAACCGAGGCAAAATCGAAACGCTTTTGGGACGCAGTTGAACGTCCGCAGGTCCTGAGTTCATTCACCGTTGAAACCAAAATCAAGATACAAAACAGCAACTGCGACGCAGACGCCGGCAGAGCAGCCGTAAGACGCAGCGCAAAGGCAAAAGAAGTAAAATGCAAAAAAAACATATAAATAAAAACAAAATATACAACAACAAAGAGAACACACAATAACAAAAGTAATACAACAAAATAAATAAGAACAAATGGCACTAAACGCAAAAAACAAAACAAAAACCAAAACCGAACAAAAGCTTTTAACGCACTTTGCGAAAGAGACGGGGCGTCGCAGAACGAAAGAGAGGTAGGGATTGTGTGTGTGTGTATGTGAGGCTGTGTGGGTGTAAATGTATGCAAATAAAATGCGTGTGCGAGACTTTTGAAGTGGGTTAATATTAAAACAACAAAAACAAACCAAAGAAAACTCAGAACGAAAACGAAAAATAATAAAAGCAGAGAAAAACAAACCAAACAACAATTGTCAAACTGAAGAAAACACTCCGAAAAGGAAGATACCGAAGGACAGAGGATCGTTGACCTCAGCCAATGAAAATAAACCCACCGCTTTGGTCAGTCCATCGTGGATAAATGGCATATACATAGATATATCCACAAAATCCTAAAACAGATAAAACCCCCATTTGATACCTCTCACAGTTGGACGTTTGAAAAGGAATTATGCAAATATTTTGGGGGGAAAATATGCCACCAAAGGCTTAAGCCACAGCCACAGCGCCTAAAAGCAGGCAATAAACTTTGCTCAGGATTAGTGAAGCTCTCTGTTAGAGAGGGAAGGACAAGGAGTAGATGTCAGCAAGGGGCGCCGCTTTTGTGGTGGCTCCTAATTTATGAGACCAAATGGAAGAGATACTAAGGACATTTCAACTACAAATAAATTGGTAGAATGAGGAATTGCGTTCTTATATTGATTTAGTAAAGGAACCACTTTTTTGTATTATTTATTTATTTACTTTATAGCTTTCTTATGCAAGAAATAATGACCAAACCCACAGAAATATCATGGGATTTGAAATTAATTAAAATGTCACTCAAAAGTAGGCACTACCATTATGTAGCCTACTTTTGTGGGCCAATTTAATTGATTTAAAATCTATAAAAACCAAAATAATTGCAATATAGCGTATTTCCACTCTAGCAAATCCCAATCAAAGCTATTATCCGCACATGTTCATCCCCACTAATCGTTTTTCGTCCTCAACTGAGTTTTTTTTTGACAAACGGAAAAACATCAACAAACGAGCGATGTCCTGCCGAGGACGAGGACACGCGCAATCATAATTACACAATTACACACAACAAAGGCGACATCAACAAAATCAAAAGCAAACAAAATATCAAATTGGACAAAGGACTGCACAGCAGCAGCAGTGGGTGGTGGGGATGATGAAACGTTGCTCACATGTCAGTGATAAATGGACAATTTATTAAATCACCACGTAGCCAAATAGAAATCAAACCAAATGGGGCCAGAGCGGAATGAATTAGATGGATAGATGGCGACACGAATGGAAATGCTGATGGAGACGGATGGAGTGGAGATGGAGTCAAGCTCTTTGCCCGCAGAGGAAAAAAGCGAGAGTACTATGTGTGTGCCTAGCTCTGATTTATTGTTGGAGCCAAGTGCTGGAAAATGCAGGATTATGTAGAGGAAAGAGGAAAAAATTTGGAGAGAGAGAGGGTTATCCTAGGAAAAGGCAGCAGGACTGAGTTTGATATATTGTTTAGGGGGGGAGAGGATTTATGTACTTATGAAAGCAAAATGCTCCTTTTTTGGTTCCGGTATGAGTAAGAGAAATAGGATGTTTACAGGCCTAAGTAAATTTAATAAAGTTATTAAAACTTGTACGGAGAACTTTGTAGAAAACGACAAACATAAAGAAGGAAGCTTTATGATGTTAAAAAGTAACATGGCAACCTACAAAAAAATTAATTATTAAAAGAAGTAATTTATTTGAACAATAAATAAATATTATTCATTAATGGGAACCTCCTTTTAACAGTTCTTAATTATTTAAATAAACTTCAAAATCCTCTTTACCATTGATTTTCCATTAATTTGCTCCTCTCACCAAGCCACAAAAGAACTTCTATAGTTGAAATGAAAACCCTTTCTCTAGTAAAAAAACGAAACCCAATAAGATATCGATTTTACGGAGTATTGCTCCTGGTAATTCCTGACAGAAAAAAAAGCGACACGCAGCCGTAACAATTAAATCGAATTGAACAGGAGCCCAAGAACTAAAACCCAAACCAGTCTGAGAACAGGTTCGAGTACCTCTTCATATACACGATATACACACCGCCTCTGTTTCCCCTTTAGCAGCCCTGGGGATCCATTTTCATGGCTTTATTCGGCATTTCCTAGGCTCCCAGAATGACGTCAGCGCATAAATTGAACTATTTTTATAACCGGCAACGTAGGAGCCACGCATTTCGAATAAAATGTGGGCATGCTTGGTACATTTATTCGTGGCTTCTGGCCGAAATTCGTTAGTACTTTTCCTTTTCCTTACCCGAGTATGTGTTTTATTCGGCTTTTGTTTGGCAACACACACAGACACAAACACACACACTTCATTAGGCGTTCAGTTCAGTGAACCCAAAGTTCGTTAGCAGGACATTAGCCGAAATCCTTTAACGACTTTTATTCTAATTGATTAGCCCTCTAACTGGGCTTCCAACGCCTGCGTGAAAGGTGTTCTTTCTTGGGGGTTTGAGGCTTATCTAATCAATTGATAACTCCCATTCAACACGTGCCAACCACCAAACCAAATACCCGATTGAACTCTGCGATATCTTCATTGGATTTGCCGCGGTTCATTGGCATTGACACCTACCTTTCTTCCGCATTTCACCCTCTCCATCACCAGATACTTCTTCCGCGGACGCAGAACCAACTGTCATTGGATGGCGCGGCTCTTTCAATTTGATTGCATGACACGACAGCTTTTCAGATTATCAAACGAGCCCGAACCAGTTCGAAACCGTTAAAGAATATATATCATGGGACTGACAATTTATTGGGGATTAATTGTGGAAATTGGCTATCCGAGAAAAAGTATCTGCGATCGAATTGATGCAATTCCTTAAAAAGAAATCAAATTATGAAGCCATATATGGCTAGACTTATTCTACAAAAATCTGATTAACGATGAGTAACGAGACTTACTAATTTTTATGAATATTACCCATTAATTTTTGTGTTGGCCTGAGCAATTTACAAGTTCTTTCTGCACCATTTAACCATTCACGCTCGATTGGCTTACTTAACCCTGAAAAATCAAGCGCTACAAAGTGAGAACGCTTAAGTCTATTTTTACCCAACAGACACACGCACCCAAGATTCAACATATTTATTTACTTTTCGGCTTGAAAGTTGAGTATGTCTTATTTCTATTCAATTGTCCGTTGCGGCCATCGCATGTTGTGTGTGTTGGAAAAAAGCAAATTCGTTGATGGCCAAGTGATAAATCATTTGAAATAAACTTGAGCCAATCTGCCTCTACCTACATACTTCAGAGGCACATTTTTTGTGTTTTTTTGTGAGTCAAGTAAGTGAGTCACAGTGAAATGGTAACGGCGACCTTAAATTAGATAATTTGGCAATTTAAACTTAAGGCAAAGCTATTAAAAAATTTAACTAACTGAAATTCTTTTGTCTTTCTATTTACAGGTAAGCACATACTATTGGTTATCTTCTATGGGAGTTGAGTAAGTTTTAAGATCCATCTTCCTATCTAATCTGTATGTTAGATCTTTGCCTTCAGCCCATCTCTTGATAATCTCCTAACCTTCTTAAGACTCCTGTGTCATCCCTTTTCAAATAATATTCTGTGCGATTCAAATAAATCAAAACTCTTATAAATGATTTATGTCAACATGTTTGGTGTAACCACAACGACTTTGAGACGAGTTTGTCCCTTTTTGCTGACCAAATGCTCGCTTTTCTTTTCGTTCCACTTGATTCGTGTTTAATTTGGCTTATTGCCTTGTAATGAAAATTAATTGCGGTCGTAGCCGGCATTATATATCCCAGCTTCTCGCCGGCTTTGATTTTGCTGCTTTTTTGGGGGAGCATTAAGAAAATTGTTTGTCCCCAAAATAATGTTTTTCTTGCTTTGCCGGTTTCGTTCGGTTTTCTGTGTGGGCGAAGAAGTACGTGAGGCATATTTGCCCAACAGATTAATTCCCCTGACTTAATGGTCGATGTAAATGTCGGTAGATAATGTTGTGTGGGCAGGGCAGCATTTGGACCTCAAAGGGTCTAAACGGGAGAATACTTGTCGTGGGCGAAATGTCAAATATGAATTGAATGAAAGCTGAGAGGGGATAATTATGTAGCTTTAAGGATACAATTAAAAACCTTTTTAAATTGGAGATTCACTTTTAAACCCTAAGATAAACTTAAGATTGTTTAACTACTTCCCAAAGTTTTCTTTCTTTAAAAATTGGTTACATTTTATATTGCAGTTTTAAATTTAGTATAATTTTACACTTTAATTCGTATTTTTTAACACAAAATACCCCTAGGTAGTCACATCTCTTCAATCTCTTCTCTTTTACTACACATTTCCCCCCTAAACAAACACTTGTGGCTACTTTTATATGAGAAAATTTCAATTCTAAACCCACTTTCGCTGCCTTCGTTTTATTTTCAGACACTTTTATTGGCCTATTTTCACTCAGACCTCTCTCTATCTCTCTCGCTTCACATAACATTTTTATGGACAATTTCCAGCAAATGCACTTTGTCGAAGACAGGGCAGGAGTGTGGCTGGAAACGGCTTCTGGCTAAAAAAGATATAATACTTGGGACCTTACGACCATTCCTGGTAACCCACAACAGACATTCTTTTTACGACCCACACACCGCAATTTTAATTACCTCAACGGGTTGACCAAGGAGGGCAATTCTAGATACAGAATTTACCAGACCAATAATATAAAATATATACTGGCCTTATTCGGCACCGAGTAATATGTTTATGCGAGCATTCGGTGAAGATTTTGGTTTGGTTTGGTGCATGGAGAAAATCGCATTTCCTTATGGCATATTTCCTCGGAGATTTTTTCAGTTCATTCTGGTTATTTTTTGCGCTTTTATTTTCATGTATTTATGTTATGTTGTTGTTTTTTTCGGGGCGTGCGACTCAAATGCAAATATTTGCCGATGAGGCAGTGTTCACTTTGCTTTGCGTTTATTAGTCATAGAGAAGCCGCCCGAAAGTTCGTTGACCCCGAGCTGCACACAGAGAGGAAATTACATATTATTAAATAACATATTTTTACAGTTGTAAAGTCCGTTACTCAAATATTTGTTTGCTCCATATATGTAGCACACGAAGTATGCCTTTTTTCTGTTATATTTTCTGTTTTTTTTCCTTCTTATTTTTGCGTTAACGAGGAACATTTTGTTTATAAATAGCAAAGACCTTTGCTTGACTTCAGCTTGTGTTGGCCTGTGCGATAACCCCCGGCCACCCCCTGAAGGCCCCCTTTGGGTCCACCCGATTCGCTATATATGGCGAGAGCTGATTTCTGATTTCGCGAATATAATCGAGAGTGGTCGAGCGAAAAAGGAAAATCATTTGGGGAGCGTGTTTGTAATTAGTGAAATGTTTGTGCAGGTTTGTGGCGCGGAGCACGGGTCAAGAGAATGCATTTCGCTGAAACAATATGCTTGAAATGTTAAAATTTGTCTAAAATTTGATGTTCTTTTTAATTTCGTTGATGAAGTGCCGGGAAATTACTTTGTTTATGAACAAGACTGCATAAAAAACATTGTATTTTCTTTGTTTACTTATAATGTAAGTTGAAAATAACACTTTTAGCTAGGAATGTATATCGAAAGTAAAGTCTTATGTGGCATATCCAAAATATCGTAAAATATAAAATATTATCCCATCTAAGGTTAAAATATTGCATTTATTTAAGTTATTTTTCTAACTCTCCGATACTATTATATGAAATATCGACTAATCACACATTGTGACGTCAAAGTATAGCTTCTAATATCGATCCAATATCGATTTACCGATATTTTCTGTAATTTCTACAACTTAACAAGGCATTGCATTAGAGGAGGTAACACGTCGATAAATCTATCGGTAATATCTATCTGGTTTTATCGTTGACTTCTAATACTAATTTATTAAACATATATTCGATTTTTAAATTATAACATTTTACCTTTCTTTTCTTGTCCATTCTTTAACACATTTTAATATTTTAATAAGCTTAATTTTCTAAAGACCCAAGTACCTTTTTTTACACAACAGAACAATATTTAAGTTAATGCTTTGTTTTCATCTACAATTGTTTGCTTTTCGAGGCATTTATTTGGTTCAGTCACACACTCACAATTTCCATGGCAATCAGCTTTTCATTTATAGCTTAATTTTCCACTTGGTTTTACTGCTTGTGGCCCACAATTTGCAATATAATTCACAGAACTGCCGTTAAATTTTCATCTCTGGTTTTTCCATCATTATGATAACTGTTGCCAGACAAGAGACAAAGAGGCGGCGAGTGAGGGAAATTACAGAGGTTGACAGATTTGCATGCGAAATGCGTTCTGCGATTTTGCATTGTTCGCGGAAAACTCTTCTGCCCGACCTTATGGCTTATATAGGAATTACAGTTGCATTGCTGTTTGGGTCACAGTCGCATTTAATGCTTCTCACGCTCGTTTCCCGACCGCCCCTCAGGTTTATTATTTGGCTAAATGCTGGCCCGATGATGGCAGCGATAAGTATTTACATGTAGTTGAAGTTGTACTGCGGCCAATTTGCATAATGGTTAGAATGTGCTGGGGGTTTTTGGTGGGTCTCTCCTGTGCCTATGTTCGGGGGCTTTGTGGCGGTTTGGTTCCATCTATTTTTATGGGAAGTGATTTTTACATTTTACGCATTTTGTGGTTTTTGTGGTGAGTAGCTCGGTAGCAGATTAACCCAGAGATTTACGATTATGTAGAGCATACACCTTGGGTTTATTAGGGTTTTTGTTTGAGCTTTGATTTATTATTTCAATTTAACAAGGTTTTATTTTGTAAAGTTTCTTTGATATTTCAAAGAACACTCTCTTAGCATCTAAGCTCATCAATAATATCGCTTAACAAATAATTCACATTGCGATTCCCATTGAGCTCTGTAAGAGCTTGACAGTTCCTTGACATTTCCACAATAAAGTTTCGCAACCGGCAACCCCTTTTGAGCTCTCGAGCTTCTGGCTCAATAGCACACCAAGGGTCCTTGCTAAACACATACATATACCATTCCATACTGCCCATCAATCTGCCCAGGATCTCATTCCAATGCATAGCAGCATTCATCTTGCTGAAGTTTTAACATATTTTTGCATTTACGTCACATGGAATTACACTATGCGTGACAAGCTTTTATGTGCCTGAAAAAGTGTGTGTGTTTGTGTGTGTGTGTGTGTGTGTGTGTATGTGTGTCTGAATGCAAGTGCCACGGTTCTTCTCCGTACGGACATAACCTCGGCTAACGCAGATGCAGCGATGAAGATGCAAACTTCAACTTCAAAAACAGCACCAGTGCACCGGAAATAATTTTATTTTAAATTGGAAGATGACAAAATATAGCTTGGAGTATAATAAATTATATAGAATACAGCTGAAAACAAATATTAAATATTTAAATAAACATACGGAAGATTCCTGATTTCTTTCAAGAACTTATATTAGTAATCTCTTAGGATACCAGATATTGGAGAATCCGTAAAGGAAAGCATTGTAGTTTTTCCTTTAAATAATTTACTAATAATTAAATTTCATATTTTATAAACTGCATTAAATAAAAACCTCTATTTTTTCAACTCTCCGTGCAAGAGAAGTGACATATTTCCGCAATATTGCCGCAGGCAAAGCACAAAGCACAAAGCATAAAACGGGCAACTTTTCATTAAAGAAGCATTGCAGGCGAGTGAAAGAACGAAGAAAGATGGAGAGAGGGAGAGAGAGAGAGAGAGAGGTCTGTTGCACAATTGAGGATTTGTTATGCAAGTCCTGCAAGTCTCGTTGCAGCTGCCGCAGGCCAAAGGCATCATGTTGCACATTGCATTGGGGTAGGACCATATACATATACTACTCCACTATATGTGTCGCCGAGAACTTTTTCAACCCTCAAGTGCAAGTAATGAATTTGCAAAAAAAAAATAATAAAATAAAATAAATAAAAAACGAACAACAAAGAATGCAGGGAAATAACACCGCACAGGATCTGTCAGAACTTGTTGCTTTCTGTGCTTTATCGCTCTTTTTCTCTCGGTCTCTTCTGACTACTTTCTTCGTATTTTCCACTGTTTCTCCCCCCCATTACGCCATGGTGAATCGAAAAAGCGAACTTAACGAAGCATAAAATTGCGTAATTTACTGCGCATTTAATTTCGTGTTGCGCTCTGAACAAGAATGAAACGATTCGAGAGGCAAAAGAACACAGAATACAGTACGGATAAGAACGTAAGAGAAACCCAGAAAGAACGCCAGTCGAGTGCCCGACCATGGAATACCGGGTAGTAATAGTCAGCATAGCAATGAATCTATAGTATATTTTATACAGAATTATATTTGGTACTTGATTATAGGAAGTTATCAATGCACAAAATTTCGATAACAGTGCATCTTTCCAAAATATCGTTCTGACATTCTTTTCTATTTTTTTATATTTATCGAGAAGTAATATTTAAAAAATGTCGATTAATGCAACAAATTTCGATAATATCGATAACATTTTTATATATTTTATATAAAATTTCAAATGTAGCAAATCTATACGATTAGTAATTCAATATCACTTATTTTTAGAAAAGATTAAAATGGTTTTTATAATTTTCAGATATTTAATAATTAATCATTTGTGCTTTTAGTCACTCCCTTTAATAAATAAATATCTTTGATTAAACGAATACAACACAATCTTCACTTACAGGGTATAGCAAGAACAGAAAGAAAATAAAGGTAAAAATGGCTGATTCTGAATCTGAAGCTAAGCTTTCGATACGGTTGAAGCTTGAGCTGAAAATTATGATGGCGTCGTTGTTCAGACATTTGTAATTGGAAATGATGATGATGATGATAACTGGGGGGGGTGGTACAGGGAAGGGTTTGGGGGTACTCTACCCTAGAAAAAATAACCAAAAGCATTACAGCAAATTAAGAATTGTAGGTGAGTTCGAATCAGAAGCGAACTGAGCGAAATATAAATGACAATTGTGGATACAAATTACAAATGAATTTTGGTTTTGTGTGGAGGAAAATATGTTTTGAATCTGGGGTTCTTATTAAAATTACAAATGATTACAAAAATAAAAAATTAATAAATAAAATCAAATGAGCGGAATTTATATATTAAATTTATTTTATTGAGCTGTTTAATGATAGTTAATTCACCTAATCACTTTCCTAAGATCTTGGGCTTTTAAACTTTTAGGAACATTATAAAATTTAAAGTATAGATTTACCTAAAATCCCCCATGACATAGTTATCGATGTTTGAGGCAACCAGGAACCACATACAAGATTCTGACCCTCCAATGCCGCCTTCCCTCCTTGGTCTTATTCCTGCCCATTGTAATCGTTGGGCGTCTGATCGACGGCACGATGGCCTTTGGAACCGGTAGACAAAAGGGCTCACTGCAAAACAAAGGACGTCGGGCTAAAAAGCGGAGGTAGAACAACAAAAAGCCAGGAGAGCGAGCACCGTAATAGACCTACAAACCTACAGCTAAAGAGTATGGCAAGCGAAGCAGACAACAACTTGCCTTACCTTAGCTCAGGTAAATCCAGTTTGAAAACAAAAAGCCGGAGCCAAGAGCCAGTTTAAAGCTGCTGCCGAACGAACGAAAAAGGGGGTAAAGGTGGGGTACTAAAGGGCTAAGGGGGGGAGTAAAGGGTTAAAAGCTGGGGATGAGTTAAGGGGGAGTGGTAGCTCAGACGCGCTCTTTGCATTTCACAAACAAATACAAAAAAGGCAGCTGATTTTAGCAAAACGAAGTTTAAATACTCTGATTTATATTTTAAACAAATTTATTAATATATAATAAGATATGTACTCTTTACAGAAAATTATGCAGATATTTATGTATGTATATATTTTTTGTATTTATATATAATATTTTTGCAAGCTTCTTTCTTTAATTTAAGAACCTTTTTCAAAGGGTATAAAATCGTATAAAAAAGAATCTCTGGCGGCTCTGTTGTTTGCACCGCCGACCGACCATCCGCCCACCTTCAGCCCCTTTTCGGCCAAACAGGCCCTGCTCCTCCCACTTTTTTTCTCAGTGCGTTGGTGCAGCGCTCTGTAATTAATTTGGCAGCTACAAACACAAAGCACACACACCACAGACACACACACACCAGGCCCAAACAGATGGAAAGGCAGTAGCAGTGGCAGAAAGAGAATATTTAAAACCGGCGCAATATCGAATTACCATTGACAGACAATGTCGACAGACATGCCAACACATAACATACAGGGTGTAGGTATTCGTAGATTTCTTTCAGTGATAAATACATGGAAAGAAAGGGGTTTAATAAACAAAATTTTAATAAATAAACTATAA
>JAEIIL010027228.1:0-33021 GCA_018905715.1 Drosophila lini
GTTAACCGTAGAAAAACGAACAAAACAGCGTTTTCCGAATTGAATTTGGTGCATTTTTGGGTGAGTTATGAATTATTGAAAATTCGATTTTTCACCAAAAATGAAAACATCGCCATTTTCGCAAAAAAAGGAAAGGGGTTACATCATTAAAATCGACAAAATCGGAAAAAAATGAAGGTTAAAATTAACTAAAATTAAGTATGCAGATTTATAAACCCTACAAAAACCAATACAAAAACGCTTTCCGAAAGGAATTTAATGCATTTTTGGCTTTGATATGGATTTTTGAAAACATAAATTTTTGATATTTTGACCTTAACTTTTCAAAAAATGATTTATTTTATTTTAAATTTTCCTAAATAAAAACATAAATTTACATATATTTTGATTGGAGAGTTTTAAGTGTTTCAGTGTGACCAGCTTCTTTGGAAGCGAAAATTCGCGCTTTTTCTGAAATTTGTTTTTTGATTTTAAACGAAAAAGCCGGAGGTCGCACTCTTACGTTTGCAGTTCAAAAACAACAAAAATAATGAAAATAAACATAGAAATTGCATTCCACAGCGTTCTGTGGCTAATCCTGGGCCAGTGCTCACTCGCCTGGGGCGATTGCGGCTGTCAAAAACTTGATCGTGAAGCAATCGCCGACAACGAGCCGGCGGCGACAGTGCCGGAGAAGGTTTGTCAGAAGGCTCGCGGCGCCAACAGTCACTACCGGGATTACTATGGCGATTTGGAGAAGTCTGGAGGCGAGGCCCATGTCGAAGAGGATGAGTTCCCAGGCATGTCCATCATTCCCGGCGGCACCGTGAAGGTGGGCACGGACAAGCCGCACTTTGGCCAGGACCGGGAAGCGCCCGAACGAAAGGTGAAGGTTGCGGACTTCTACCTGGACAAGTACGAGGTGTCGAATGACGCCTTCGAGCAGTTCGTGGTGGCCACTAACTATACTACGGAGGCAGAGCGCTTTGGCGACAGTTTCCTCTTCAAGACACTACTGGATGCCGCAGAACAGAAGCAACTGGAGGACTTTCGCGTGGCCAGCGCTCCGTGGTGGTACAAAGTCAAGGGTGTGAGCTGGCGGCATCCGTATGGCCCGGCCAGCAGCCTGGACGGGCTCGGGCAGCACCCGGTGGTGCACGTATCCTGGCGCGATGCCAGGAAATACTGCCAATGGGCAGGAAAGCGACTTCCCACCGAGACGGAGTGGGAGACAGCATGTCGCGGCGGCAAGGAGAGCAAACTCTATCCCTGGGGAAACAAGCTGATGCCCCGTGACCAACACTGGCTAAACATCTGGCAGGGCGAGTTTCCCGATGGCAACCTGGCCGACGACGGCTTCGAATTCACCTGCCCGGTGGATGCGTTCCGGCAGAACGTCTACGATCTGCACAACATGGTGGGCAATGTGTGGGAGTGGACAGCGGATCTGTGGGACGCTACCGATGTCAGTTTGAATCCCAACCGGGTAAAGAAGGGCGGCTCCTATCTCTGCCACAAGTCCTACTGTTATCGCTACAGATGCGCCGCTCGCTCCCAAAACACGGAGGACAGCTCCGCGGGCAATCTGGGTTTTAGGTGCGCCAAGGATGCGTGATATGGGATTGTGCATTCTAGCAATTGTGTAAATTAGTTAAGCAACTTGTTGAAATATTAAAAGTTAGAATTAAAAGAGGCTTTTTTCATTCCCGAATGAGATCCTGCTGTGGAGAGAGGCGCCTTTACTCCTGATTTTACCTTAGATTCTCCCTTGTCTTGCCTGGAGCTCCACAGGAGTCCAAAGCCTGCTCCCGACCAGCAAAACCAGTTTAATATAATTATTATAATTTTATTCGTATTCCACTCTGGACATCGTTTACTAGGTAGCTAATGCTAGTTTAATGCGTGCATTTTCGTTTATTGCTGATTGACTGACCGACCATCATCGCTGCCATGTGGGGCTGAGTGTAAATCTTTCAGATTCTGACTATGCATATGTGTGTGTCCTATATGTGGATGAGTGTGCGGTGTGCTTAAGCCTAGGGTATACAAAACTACGCTGAAATGCATCCACTGATACAACATGGTGCGCATGGCGGGGATCGGGGTCGGGATCGGGATCGTATCGAATTTACAAAAGTCTAGAGCTAAGATGGGAGCTAAGTTATACTATGTACAGAATCGAAACTTATGGGCTAGGCGACTGACTCTGTTGGGTAGCAACTAAGATCTAAGCCGAGTCCTGGGCTACCTCCTTCTCCTGTGCGTGCATTTTCAGATGTTTCGCTCGAAAAATATCACAATGCAAGTCTGCTGCGGCTGCTGCTGCTGGGGATATGCCAATTTCGGATAGTTTGGGCTTCCGTCTGCGGGGCCAAAGCTTTAGGCGAAGCGTTAAGGAACCGTCGTGGGCGGGGAGAGGCCGGGGCTTGGAAGACGTGGCTGCACTTCTCCGAGCTAATACTGAACCGCAATTGGATCGCTGCTGCTTCAGGCTCCTAGTCCGGCCGCCGCCGACAGTTGCACCGCCTGCAGCATGACCGTCTTCAGCTCCCGGGCCAGGCTATTGATGTGCACCACCGAGTCGACCATCTCCTGGACGGCACTGCCGCTGGGAAAGTGCGCTGCCGCCTTCTTCGACTTGGAGACGCAGGTTTTGAGCGCGTCGGACAGGCCGTTTGTGCAGCGCAGGATCTTCTCGCGGAGAGCCTCCTTAGAGATGTTGCGATGCACGTTGTCGCCGATGGTCACCAGGTTGTGGGCACTGACCACCACGAATTTGCCGTAGGCAATGAAGAACTTCGGCGGCTGGTTCTTCTCCACCGTCTCCAGAAAGGAGTCGATGGCCTGCATCAGGTTGCCCATGTGCGTGGAGATCTGCTGGGCGTAGTAGCGCACCAGCTTCTTGTCCTTGTCGGTCATCTCCGGCGACTTGCACGGCGTCGTGGCTGTGGGCGTGGGGGGCACGGAGCCCGAGCTAGACACAGATCCCATGGCTGTGCTCTCGGCGGTGCGGATGACTGTGTCGAACTGGGTCTTCAGGCCGGCGGGAATGGCCTCGCGCAGAGCCTGATTCTTTCTGGCGGCTGCATCCTTGGACTCGAAGGCCACATAGTCGTAATCCTCCAGCCACTCGGCGCTGCCACGGCTGCCTTCGACGACGGCAGCTCCTCCTCCTCCGTTCTGCTGCTGCGCCTGGCGCTTGAAGAGCAGCGAGGCATTGCCCTGGATGAAGCTGGTGGTGGAGCGCACGTCCTCGGTGAGGGTCTGGGCACAGGCCATCAGCTGGTCAAGGGCGTCCGGCGGGCGGCAGCCGTGCTTCTCGTCACTGCGCGCCAGCTGCTCCACGGACCAGCCACCCTGGGCGTCCAGGGACTCTGAGGAGTCGTGTATCAGCTTGTTGGCGTCTCGCAGAGCCCGTACGAGTGGTCGCAGCTTGAGGGCCAGGCTGCGGTCCTCCGAGCGCGTGGCATTGCCCAAAGCTCCCTCCCCGAACTCGGCCAGGTCATGCAGGGCGGTGCGCAGCCGTAGGGCGGCCAGCTTTAGCTCCATGATGGTCGGCTCCAGCTGTGCCCGGGTGCGCCAGTTGGGCACAACAAAGCTCAGCAGCCGGCTAATGGCGGCCGTCGTCTGCAGCTGCAGCTTGGCCAGCGTTTCCAGGGCCGAGCTCAGCTCCAGGGGCAACTCTTTGGGCGTGGCAGTGACGGCAACGTTGGCGGCAGTGGTGGACGCCACACTCTGCTCCTGTTCCTGCAACGGCGGCAAAGGAGAGTCATAAGCGAGGCCGCTCTGCTGGCGGCGCACGGGCAAGGGATTGCGGCGCGGTATGTCGTAGTCGGGCATGTTGGCCAGCGAGGAGCGGTTGGAGCTAGAGAAGCTCAGTGACAGGCTGTCACTGGTCAGCAACGAGGAGGCAGAGCTGCTCGGCGTCATCTGGGTCAGCAGGCCGGCGGAGATCAGGGGTCGCGGCACATCGTAGGACTCCTCCTCAATGGAGGCCGGCACGCTCTTTAGCGACTCGAAGCGGGCTGACAGGCTGGTGGGCGTCCTTGGACCACCTGCGCTCCTCGGGCTGTCATAGTTCAGCGGCACGGGCGTGGCGGGCTTGGGGATGTCGTAGGTCTCGAATTCACTGCCACTGGGGGTGGCAGTGCTCCCGTTTTGGGACATCATGGCGGCTGCTCCTAAGTTCTGGTAGATGCTTTGGTTGCTGTACAGCTGCTGCTGCTGTTGCTGCTGCTGTTGCTGCTGCTGGGGTGTGCGGGGGCTGGCCGTTCCCGTGCCTGTCCCAGATCCTGGTGAGCAGTTATAGATGTAGACATCACCGTGTCTCTGCGGGGTTATAACCTGGAAGAGAGAAGGGAAGATGAGAAACGAGTACTACTACTATTACTACTACTACTACTACGAGGAGGAGTGCCCACTCCCTTCGCCCTCTCCCAGCCATTTGCTGGCTTATCGATTTTCCCTTCTGCCTGGCCTTTTCCGCTTCAGAAAAACCAACCTGGGTGTGGCTGCCGTTCCTCACCTGGTCGAGGCTACTGCTTCCTGCTCTGCTCTCCTCTAATTATCACATTTTGTGCAAGTGCAAGGTGCACTTGGTGCAAGGAGTATAGAAAAATGGAGTAGAAAAAACCAAAAGGTTCCGGCGTCGATAAACGTCGCTCTTCAGCGTATAAAACTCGACTGTCGAAGCCTTCGTGGAAAGTTGGGAAATTCACAGCGAAATACGTCCTAGTTTCGACGCCTGCGCAGTGTGTTTTTAGGGAATACTGGGGCCTGGTTCAAGGCGGTTCAGTGTCAAGGTAAAGGACCCCAGAAGGGCCTGAAACAAAAACAAAACAAGGCAGGCGGTGGTGGAAAGAACAGGAAGTCATTGCATTGCAGCAAGGTAGATGCCAATAAAATCTACAACTGGCTCTTGTTTTGTAAAAAAAAAAAGGGTTTTCCTACTTTATAGAAAAGAAAAATGCAAAGAAAATGCACGCTTATTATGCATGCTTCTGTCCAGAAACAAATAATTAAAAGCAAAAATGAGTATTTAATATTTGTTTTTGTAGATGTTTCTGCCTAGGAATAAGTACTTATAAGCCTAAGCCCCTCTTCTGTCCTCCTGCAATACTGGAAAACTTTTTTCACCATATTGATTTGCCATAAAAAACGGATTAAGGACTTACTTCATCGACTTTTATAATTAAAATTGCATTAGCGACAGGCAGGGTGGTACCCTCCACCAGAGGGTACTCTGTACTCAATATATTTTTTATCCTTCCAAAATGTTTCAAAATTCTTAATTTAGTAAGCAGATTCTTCAACCTAATAAAAACTAATACGGCAACGCTTTTCGATTTGAAATTAATGGCTTTTTGGCTTAATTACAACAGATTTTTAATTCCGCCCTGATCCATTTGCCAACTGCAAGGGTATACACACTTCGGCATGCCGAAGTTAGCTTCCTTTCTTGTTTAATAAAATTCCCAGCCATATGTTGGCTTTCTACCCAATGAATGATGAATTATTACCGCTGCAACATATGCCAAATTCATCAGCTTCGGCCGCAGGAGAGTGCCACGCACCACAGAAGAGCCACGCCCTCGAATAGAATCGATTCCTAATTAGGAAAACCGTTACGCAAGGGGTACGTACCCCCGGGAGGATCGCTCTCTACCTGAAGTGCTGTCCTTCTCGGTTGCCTTTTGTCCAGGCCTTTGAAGTGCCAATTGACGCGTAACACGAGTCAACAAAATGCCAAAATAATAAAATAAGAGCGGTCCTAACATCCCTCGAAGCAGCTGCAGCTGCAACTTCGGAGTACCCGAAACCGAGCTCTGCGGGAAGGGAGGCTGACTGGACCCTGTACTATCTAATCGGGGGAATCAGGGCAGCTGGCGGCATTTCTTGAGAGGAACTAGACCACCTGAAAGTTGTGTGTGTATTCTCCAAAATGGAACAAAGCCCAGCGGAATTGGTTGTCTTTAGTTTTTGGTCTTTATGGGTTTGGTTTCCTGGCGACCCACATGCTGGGCCCGACTTTCGCGTGACTTTCCTTGTTAGTGCAACTTTTTCCAGGCATCAACATATATCAAAGACTTGTGTATTTATGACACATTTGGGGCACTCTCCATGGGTTGGGCCATCGCCAGGTTCAGCTTTCGTTCGCCTCTACTTCTTCTTTTAATGTCTGTTTGAATTCTCCGCAGGTTGTGAGTAATTCCAGATTCTGGCTGTGTAATAATCTTTACTACACGTTCTCGTTTAAATTCCAAACCCGAAAACAGTAGCAACCAGAGATTGTCATCTCCTGGCTACATACGCAGCTTGTTCCCTGCATTTCAATGCTACCATAAATCGGAGAGCTGCCCCCCCCCGTGGATACTCCTCCATATATTTCGAAGAAAGAACCGCTGAAAGTACAGGCACAGCTCTCGAGGTTCTCTTCTTCAAACTGCTTACAAAATTTCAGCATTTTCTCACGTACGAAACGTCACAAGAAATGAAGATTTGTACGGAAAATGTTAATTATTGCGGGAGGAGAAAGAAAGAAAGAAAGACCATAATCTTTCTCCAAAGGGATCAGGGGAGGATCGGTAGGATCTTCTCCAGTTAAACTGAGGATGTGTACAACAAGGCAGATGGTTTCCATGGCGACAACGACCTTGCTTGGCATCGTGACAAAGTTTTCCCCGCTTTCTCAGCGAATCCGCATTGCCCGGCTTCAGCTCCAGCTCCATCTCCAGCTCCAAAGCGGAATCCTCGCCAGTTTCCGACTTTGGTCACGCACAAATCTCTGCAGAATCCCAAATACCAAATACATAAAGAAGAAAATGAAAAAAAAGAGTTATTGTGGCTGCATTTTTCACCATTTTTGGGCAGTAAAAATAAAAATGACATGTTTTGCTCAAACGCAGAGTCGAGGAGAGCCTCCTTCTCGCTCGTTTTGGCTCTGGCCATAAATCTCCATTGGCCATTGGCCAGTGGCCACCTGACTTGGACTTGGCTTGGCTTGGAGTTTATGCGAGGTGCGTGACGAGGTGGCCGGAGCAGGAGGAGGTGATACTGACTCGTTTGTGGGTTTAAGGAACTTGAAATTGTCACACAGCGTTTGTATCTGTATCTGGCGGGTTGGCTAACGGTGGAGGCGGTTTTTTTCTCCTAGCCACAAGAAGTGGTGTCTACATGTGGGATGCCCAGAGTACGGATATATGTGGAGGCCACTGCCCAGCGATTGCGCAATATTTAGCGGGGCCAGACATTTCCGTTCTAAATGAGTCCAAAAAGCCTGTGGAATGTCGCCTACTTAAAAGTTAATTCATTGGCTTAGAAGAATTGGGAGCTCTGACTTCTGTAAGATCAAAGAGGAGTCGTAGGATACACCTAAAGAAATTCTATGCTATTCTGTCTATGCTGTCTTTAGCCTTTCCCATCGATTCAAGCTCTCCATGTCATTGATTATCTTTATCGATCAATATATATAGTATATCCCCAAATCATTTCTTTTATAGGTTCCCTCAAAAATCCCAAAACACCGAAAATGGGTCAACGAGAGACTCTACTCTACTCTGTTTGGGGAATCTCTCTCTCACTTGAGGCATCCGTATGATACGGTCAAGTACATGTCCAATCTGATACCATACATTCCCCACATGGCTTTTGACGCCTTCGAGTGGGGAGAGAGGTTTTCCCAAAAGTCAATAAAAATCGAACAGCAACAAAAGCCAGCGCTGAGCTTTTATGGCGAAAGGTTTCTCTTTAAGATCTTCAACTGCAATGCTATCCCAGAGCAATTTGCAGAGCTCCTCCTCCTCGCCAGCAACATTTGAATTTGAATTTATGGTTTCACTTGCCTCCAGTGAGATTGATAGCTGCCGATAATGCGAGGAAATGTTTACGACTCTGTAATTTGGGTTTCATTTTATTTGATTTGCCTGCGAGTCAGTCAGTTAGTCAGTCAGTCAGTGGCCAGGGAAAGCGAAAGTCATTGGTTATGCGAGACCGAGTCCCCGTCCCATCATCCCACTGTGGATGGTGGGCGTGCATCCATCTCAAACACCAAAGGTCAGCGAGCTTTAAGCCTGGTCGCGGGGTCGGAGTCTGGTGTGTGTGTGTGTGCTAATGATCAGTTTGGTCAATTAATTTGATCCGTTGTGCAAGCAAAGACTTTGATTGGAAGAGAGGAGGTTGGGCAGTTCAAGATGTCTCATCTGAGAATGAGCAGGGGATCGGATGGGATCAGCAACTTTGTAGCAAGCTGTAGAGCCACCACATCCTGTTATCCCTCTTGACGGCAGCCAGCCAGTAGCGCGCTTTCCATCATTTATTGATCTTCCGATCCACAAATTGTTCGTTTCCTTTAATTTCCAAATCAAATCGAATCAAAGTGAGAGAAATGCAAATAAAACGCATGTCCAGCTGACAAATTGGCGAGTTACGAGCTCGGGGCGGGAAACCGAAACCGAGAAACCCGTTGGACAGCTGCCATGGACCCCAAGAGGAGGCTAAGGCTATCCATGAACCGAGAGGATCGGCTCTGCCACAACTCTTATTAATTGCACAATTACGACACGCAGTTGATGTGCGGGGAGCGGATCCACTGGGAGGCAGATGGAGCTGGAGATGGCGGAGATGCAGATGAATGGACCATGGACCCCTCAGAGCCTAATGATGGAGCGTTGGAACGAACCAAAGGAGCCGAGAAATTACTTTCTTTCACTTTCCCGACAAATATCATAATTCAGCAGGCACAACTGCTGCTGTGCCGCCAGAGAATGTAAAAATTGCCCAAAAAGCAAAAAATGAAATCAATTAAGATCCCTGCAGCGGAGTCCGGCCAAGCGGAAAATTAAGAAATTGACAAGTCAGCCGGGACGAGAACGGATGAGAGACTGGCGGAGGACCTACCTTGTTCGGCGAGACGTGCCAAGATCTTCTCGTGCCACGGCACTGCGCTGAGGTTGACTCTGCTCCCGGACCGCCGCTGGACGAGGCTGAGGCCGCGCTGATGATGGATCCATTCTCGTAGATCTCCGCCGAGCAGATGGAGCTGTTCAGTGTGGCTGTGCTGGCGGCCAGCGAGGGTATGGGTGAGCTGGCCGGCGACGGAGAGAAGCAGCCGGAGTCGTAAGAGTTAAGGATGCGTAAGCGGTTGCCCGGACAAAGGCCCTAAAAGTGGAAAGAAATATACATTTAGTTGAGTAATTAAGAATTTAATAATTAAATATAATAATTTACAACTAGATGCTGGATTTTTTTAATATAAAAAGTGTTTTAAATAAACTAGTCCTTGATTTTTTTTTGCAACTTTCCTCCCGCCTGAACCCCAACTGGACTCCCCCTGATCACTCAACACCATCGGCTATAAATGGTGGCTGGTGTGTGGACTCATACTCATTGATCTCAATTGGTTTTGATTGGCTTTTAATCAACCTCAATGCTGTATGAATTATTAATGAAAAGCACGTATATATAAAACTGTAAATGTCCCACGAAAATGCAACAAAAAGCACTGAATTATGGCAATCTTTTGGTGTGCAATGTTTATTTTTAATTGCTAGCCACATCTCACATGATGTCGTGTCAGTTTATTTCACAAAAATTCCTCCGCAAAGATATGTAATTTTTCTCCAAAGAAATATGTGCCAAACATCAAAAAAATCGGACAGAAAATCTTGTCAACATGTGTTTCAGCTTGAAAAAGTTGCTTTTTCGTTGACTTTTTGGCTGTAAATATTTATGCCACACTTTGTTGCTGCTCTGCAGCTCTCGACACTCAATTGGCTGCCGTTTTTGGGTTAATTGTTTCCATTAAAAAGCCGTGGCCACTTTTTAATTAGCGACAATTGGCCCGCACTCTATGTAGCCATAGGTATCGGTATCCATATCGCTCCGAGCTCTAGTGATTTCCATTTTGATATATGTTTTGACACCATATCATCACTGATCGGATCGGTGCGGCGGTCAGGCGGCGCCAATTGAGTTGTTAATTGAACCAACAACGTGCAGAAATTTTTTAATTTTTTGCCCAGCTTTGAAAAGTGTTTTAAGATCTGGGGGATTGGATTGTGGGGGGTTGATCAGTCCCAAGGCTGCCTGGGGCGCTGCGATAATTAGCAAAAAATTGGAAATTGAGGCCACAGCAGTCTCAGAAACTATGGCTATGGGTGTGCGTTTGATAAATGGTATATAGAGGGGAAAGTATGAGCGAAAAAAGATTCAAGAAATGGGCCATGGCTTACTTCTTTTACAATGTAAACAACTCTTTCCCAGGGTGATATTCCTTCTCTGTAGAAATTCATCATTTCGTAAACATTCCTTATTTCTCTGCTGATTTCTCAAAAGTTTAAGCATGTATTTTCTTTCTCTGTTTGAGTATCACTTCGGTTTGCCTTCGAAATCGGAGCAAACAACTTCGACCGCCTCTCTTTATCTTTATCCAGAGATAGTGTTGTGTGCATTGTGGTAATCTTGGGTAATGGTTATGCTCTCACCCCCCCCTTCCAGCCTGATGTGAGGCCTTTTCCTGATGATTATGATTATTACAGCGCTGCAGCCACAATTAAAGTGCCAAAAATGTGTAATTTACAAGAGCCAGAGACCCTTGGGAAGGGGTGGTATTACATGGGGGCCTGGCATTCCCGCATGCAGCGGGCCACGTGCCCTCAATGATGATGATGATGACGAGGCTTTCCAGCTTCTCGTCTTGGGACTCCAAACAAAAACAATTACAGAAAATTAAATTAAAAATTTAAATGAGTTTTTTTTCTAGTCTCCTGGGCGAGGAATGAAATGGAAAAACTTATGCAAATGCTTTCGATTGCTTAATTACGAATGCAGACAGAGCCCAGACGCAATCAGGGATAAAATTAAGAACCAAAACAAGAAGAAAGAAGGAAAGAAGAACGAGAGACAAAAGGGAAGGCGTTTCCCTGTTAGCTCTGATGAGGAGTCTCCACCATCTTCCCCGAAACCCAACTCACCTGTCGGTTCCGCAGGGAGCAGAGCCACCAGCCCTGTATGCCCTCCGTGTCCTGCTCGATGACGGTGAGGATGTCGCCCTTCTTGAAGGGCAGCTCGTCCGGTGTGTCTGCATAATTATCGTAAATGGCCTTGGCATAAAGTTTCTGCAAATAAATCAAAGCAAAACATGAAACAATTAATGTGTATTCTCAAATGATCAGAGAGGTCTTTTTATACCCTCAAAGGAGGGTATTCCAATTTCAGTCAGAAGCTATTTTTTGCTTAGTTATGATAAATTTAGGTTGTAGTTCTGTTTTAAATTTAAGGATAAACAAACTTCGGCGTGCCGATTTAGCTTCCTTTCTTGTTTACTTCTGAGAAGCCGCAAAACCTTAAATTTTCAAAGAAGATTCGAATTCCCCCTTGCGGGAATTTGACTTCCATCATTCATAAGAAGAGCTCCTGGCCTCGCACTGATCTTTGTTCAGCTTTGCTCTGCTTTCATGTTTTATGTTTTTAGCATTTTATGGTAGCAAATTTTGTGCCTTAAAAAGAATGCAAAAAAAAACTGCAGAATACAAAAAAAAATATAGATCGAGAGAGAAAACAATGGGATTTTGTTTTTTGTTTTGTTTGCTCGTTTGCTTCATTAGTTTAGCTGGAATTTCAGGTCAACTTTTTTGGGTAGGTTCTCCTTTAACCGCCTTTGTGTTTGTGTCTGCCTGCCGGTGGTTAGAGAGCCTGGCATGCGGAGAAACAGACGGGGCCAGGGAAGTAGCTATCCAGGATTTGAGTCTTGGGGAACGAAAAAGGAAAGCCGAGCTCCTAAGCCCCCAAGAAAGTTAGTAACGGAGACCTAGACAAGTTTAATTTATTCTCGCCACTATAATGAAAAGCTTAAATATAGATTTATTCCTCAAATAAAATTTTTAGATTTTTGGTACCCCTAAGCGGGTGCTATCAGTCCACAATTGAATTCAATCCAATGACTAACTGTATCTAACTCACTGACCGCAACTGTGAATGCCTTCGGGGCAAACGTTTTGATTTGCTTTTCTTCCGCTCAATGAATGTGTAATTGCCGCTGTGTGTGTGCGTGTGTATCTGTGTGTATGTCAGTGGTTAGGAGTTAAAAGCATGGTGCTTTTAATTTCGCCACCGCAACGTATAAAGAAATCCAAAAACAAAAAAAAAAGGAAATCGAGCCGTGACTGCTCCTTACCTCCTTCACCTTTTTTAAGACCCATTCCACTCCTTGCTCTTTACCCCATTCCCTACACAGATCAAAATGTTCTATGAGATTTTCTTTCAATTGGGAATTTGTGAAGAAAAAATAATATACAAATTATTTTCTAACCACTGTTTCATTAATTCATAAGAACTCGATATATTTTATTTTATAAAAGGATTCAATTTATAGAATTCCTTTTAATATACCAATTATTTCCAGTGCACAGAGAGAGAGGAAGCCAGCGAGCGATTACAATATCGAGCGTTCAATCGCTGCTGAACTTTCAACCCGCGACTCGGGCCTCTGATACCGCCACTTCACGTGTCCAGGTGAGGGGAGTGTGGTTTCGAAACCCGTTTGTTTTTTTTACCTGGCCCACCAGCTATTCATTCTACTCTTCAATTTCGAAAGCGCGGCGACGGCGAAGCTGGAAGCGAGAAATGTTCAAATGTCAAAAGAAAAATGAGCGCACTTGAAGTTCATGTGCGCGGAGTGACACTTGGCTCAACTCGGATCTCAGATGTTTGCTGGGCTTGAAGCTCCACCGGGACTCCACTGCACCCTCTCTCCTCCTCTGCAGATTAGACCTGCTTTCTTCGTGGCCAACTCACTCTTTCTGCTTCTCCTCTCCCCTTTTGGCACAGCGCTAATTGAAGGGGCAAATATTTGAAGGCGAGAATTGGAAGATTTGAAGTTCCGCCTGTGCCGAGGTTGACTTGTGGGTAAAAATTAGTGGCCTTTTTACAGTTGTTTGTCTGTTTGTTTGGGCGGACTTTAATTGGTTTGCTCAGTGCATTCCTTTGAGAAAGAGATGCGGGGAACGGAACTGAAAGAGTTCCCAAACTCCAGCACTCAATCTAAATCTCAGACTCAAGCGCAGCCATAAATCACCAAAAACCGATTTACATGTTCCATGGATTTTGAAATAAAAATAATTTCTACCCCAGGGCAACTTCTCTGGGTTTTTTTTTAGAAGTAAAGGAGCTGTTTTTAATGACGGTCCGCAGCTAATCCCCTCCTCAAAGAGTCAGCAAATTTTCTTTAGCAAAACAAACTCCGAGCTCAGCTCAAGTTATTTATGTATTCCAGGAGTAGCTGCCATCCACGATGTCTTCAACATTCAATTACTCAAACCCCCACATTTTTTTTATTTTTATTTTTTTGCACATAAATAACCGCCGCGACGCAAAAAAAAAAAAAAAAGAGAAGAAGCCGCCAATAAACAGCTTAATGAGCACTCAAAATCAACAAAACTTTGGCTACTCCGACACAAGATGACAATTGGTTTTATCCAGTGGTCGTTAACCGGATTAATGGAGCAGGGAACTGTCTCTGCGCAGTCCAATCATGTCGATGGCCTGGCAATAATATCAAATAGAAATGCGAGCTGATAACCTATACCAGACCCAACCCCTCGGTAGCTGATAAAATAGCACAAATAGTCTAAAGTCAAGCGAAGCGCTCTCGCGTGACAGCTAATATTTTTTTGGCAATTTTAATTAACAGAATTTGACAAAAATGAAACGAAGAAAAGTGGAATTTGATGAAAAATGAAACAAAAAGAATAGGAATTTGATGAGAAATAAAAAGAGAGGAGTGGAGGTATTGGAATCGGCTTTAAAAGATGTTGAAAGTCTGAAAAAAACCTTACCTTGACAAGAAGGTTTGATATATTATTAAGAATAGTTTAACCAATTACTGCTAATCCGTATACTCTTGTTCTCCACTCTATTTACCAGTTTAAAGATATAAATAGAAACTGATGTGACCTCACAGAATGTTTATTAACTTTTTGTCCGCTTTATCAAGTTACCATATATCTGTGCAATATTTCACACAAGACCTCTATTTCTCCCTCTCCCACATTTGCATTTTCACACCGACTTGACCACATATCTATTTCTATATATTACCAGCCCTCGAACGCGTCACTTTCCATCGGACTTGGGACCTTGGCTTTGGGTTATGACTGATTAAAGGTTTCTCGAGAGTTACGGAACGTAGAAATGACTCGAGAAATACATTTTTTTGGGGTTACTTCTATAATAAAACGCCATATGTCGTTGTTGTCGCCGCGTTGAACTGGTTTCCTTTTGCCGTCTCAGTGCGAAAATAAACAAAATGTTTACTGCTCTTTTTGGCTGCGGCCTTTTCCTCACATTTCGTCAGCAAACTTGTGTGTGCCAAAAAAAAAGAGTACAAAATAAATAAAAAATACGAAAGGAAGAACCTCGAGATACCGAATTTTGTATACCCTTGCAGCTTGCATTACTAAGCCAAAAATTCATTAATTTCAATTCGGAAAGCTGTGCTGTATTAGTTTTTATTAGGGTAAAAAATCTGCATACTAAATTTAGAGTTTGAAGAAATTAAAAATTTTGCCAATTTTTTTTAAATTTTAATGATGTAACCCCTTTCATTTTTTTCAAAAATTGACGAAATTTTGTAAATTTTTTTTTGTTTCACACAAGGCTAGATCGATTCAGCTGTTGATGGTGATCAAGAATATATATGATTTAGAGGGTCGGAAATGACTCCTTCACATGGTTTCAAGCTCCTGTCTAAACTGACAATACCCTCCTGCAAAAGGGTATAAAAAAGCAAAGCCAAGATAAGCAATCCGCATAAAATGTGGTGTGACAATAAAACTTCAAGCAAGTCAGCGAGCCGGCAGAGAAACACGTTCCAAGACCGAGACTGGGTCGAAAACGGATTCGGAATCGGTTGGGATTTTGACGTTGAGCAGCATTGACAAGTGCATGGAGCTGCTCCGTCGCATGTCAACCCGGGTCAGCACTTGGCGACCGTACACTTCACTGACTCCTCCCTCCTTTTAACAATAGATTCTCTCTGCCTGGACAGGCACAAGTCAAGTCAATTGCAATTGCATTCCACAGACGAAGTCTCCCTCATTCAATTTGCATTGCTCAGTTACCTCAAGTCGGGCAAAGCGCTCTCAGGCTGTAGTTTATATTTATATAAATGGAACATATGTATATATCCAGAGCAAAGGGTAATTCAATTGAGCAAGTAAACTTTGTCAATAAAGAGAGTTATAGAGGCACAAATAAAAGTTTAAGTAAGTAAAAGTGTAACCCAGGCTTTGTGAGTTTAATCTAATAAGTATAAAAAATTAAAGCTAAGAATGAGAAAATAATTAGCAAAATACTGATAGGTAAGCACACATCTGCTTTATTGCTAATAATTCAATCTTACTCAAATTATAAATATTTATTTATAAAAAATAAATATAAATACAAATGCCCTAAATTAATGCAAAATTTCAACACTTGGGCTGTGAGCTTAACGTGGCCAATTCGGTGAAATGACTCACAAAAGCAGGCGTCAAAGCAAACATATGCCAATTCAATTAACTTGAGCAAGACTTCTGTACAAAAACCGAAAAAACACAAAGGCAAATAACTGTTGACTTTAAATATTAAAGAACAAATAAAACGGAATCTACACACACGCAGAAAAAAAGAGTATTGTGTCGACCTTCGCGGCAATTTCGAGGAAAAAACGCAAAAACGTTGCAAAATTACTTCCCCGAGAGGAGAAATAAAAAAAACCCCAACCAGTTAACATTCAATTGTGGCAAAGTGAATCAGTCGAACGAAACAAACGAACAAAATCAATTTTCGAGCGTGTCTGTAAAGTTTCAGCTTTCAGCTATTGTAAGCACTTATCCGCATTTATTTTAAGGTCTCAGAATGTATGTTTTATAATGAATTGTTTCCTATATATGCGATAACAAAAAGAGAACCCCAACTCTGGACGCCATCATAAAAAACCATTGCACAAAAGATCAATCATTTGATAAAAACAAACCCCGAATTAACAGCCAAACATGCTTTAAAAACATTAAGTAATAAAAAAAATATTATATAGAAGAAATGTCCCCCAAAGGCAGAGAAAGAACTCGGAAAGAGAAACCCCGAAAATAAAACATGCATAAAACGGAGGAAATTAAAACCATTTTGGAGCCATGCAATTTGCTCAACAGCTCTTTCATTCATTCAGTCATCTCCCTCGAGCGTCTTACGAGATTTATTTTACATACTTTGTCTCCTACTCACACTCGGAGTCATTAAGTTCCATTTACCAGACTCTGGCGGAGGAATACCCCGGACGTGACTCATGGCTGAGGAATTGCCGACGCCGAGGTGATGATCGGGTTTGCTCGCGGCCTTTTGTTAACTCTTCTTTTCTTCTAACCAGTTTCCAGTTTTGGGCAAGAGGATCAAATCTCCCACGTGAAAGCCGCCTTGAACTTTGGATTACGAACAAAATGTAGCATCCGAGGGCCCGCCGATGTCGACTTGTGATGGATTACAGTTTGGGATCTATTTTGGGCTCAAGAGGAGGCGGAGGTGGTGCTCCCTCAAATCGAAAGTGAGCTGACAGACGCATCTCCGAGTGAGGTGTCTCAATAAGGGGGTTTCCCATGAACAGCCACTCACTGATAAGTAATTACAAGGGTTGGGCAATCCCCCGCTCCTCCTCAAAGAACCCCAGAACTCGTAGAACCATCATAGATATCAATCGCAGGCAATCGGCAATTTCGAAACATGAAGATAAGTGCTTCTGACATTATGAAAGAGCGAGGAAGACCGCTGGAACCGCTTCTCGTTTAGCAACTCCAGTAGCCCATCTCCGCCTGGCACCAACAGCAAATGGGCCCATTAAGTGGCTTAAGGCGGAAGGTGCTGCTGGAATCACTAGCCCCACTTATGGCTGGCATGTACATGTAACTTTTATTGCTCGGTTACGACCAGTTCCTTATCTGGCGAGGACAGGAGAAGGCGGAGAGAGTGCGAATTATCAGTCGCTCCTAGGGCTGAGGCTGAGACTGAGGCTGAGACTGAGGCCAATTGGCCATTGTTTATTCCCTGTAAACACGGCCTCAGTCGCGTTCGCTCAGGGTTCTACGACTTCTGAAGGACTGCGACTCTGACTTGGCGGCAATTAGTCAAGCCTTCTCCTTTTAAGGGCCAGGCCTTGGGCCCAGGGAACGTGACATGTCAGATTTGTAATTCATAAATGTCATTCCATCTTGTGCACGTCTAAAAAAGCAAACAGAGCGCTCTTCTGGATGACCCTGCCAGTGCCAGGGGCTCCTCCTGTTCTGGTCATGTTTACAAGCTAGCTTGTCGCCCTATCACTTGCTCCAGCTCTCAGCACGTTTTTTGCAGTGCAAAAAGTCCACCTGCAAGTATTTGAATTCATTATCTTCACTCTAGACTGTGCGACGAGTCCATAATTCAGTTTGGCCTATAATCCATTTGGCCGGAATGACGGCCAGTATTCGCTTGGCAGCACATGACTCTCTTAACTGTTAGATAACGCCAAGTGAGTGAGTGAGCAGAGGCCTGTGAACTGAAGGCAACTCGAGTGTCGAATGTGAATAGATAAAATAACTAAGCACACGAAAAGCGAAAGTTTTTCTTTTTCGCTGACTTGGTTTAAGTTACTTGATATGAGGGGAAAATAAAGACAATTACATTACAAGAGGAACTAATTAATAAGCATGGAATTATATAACATACCAGCTTTTCAATACTTATTTTAGCTAAGAAAAAAAACCATTTCCAATCAGCCAGCTGGACCTTAACCTTGCCACATTCATCAATTTGCAACTGGACAGGAACCCAAGACAAACATAGCCACGGCAACCTGTTGAACAAATTTGAATGCGAAAAATGTTTGCACAACTTGAGCGCTGAAATAAATTAGCAAGCTTACGAGGTGCCAGTCTGGAGAGGAGCAGAGCGGGGGGAGTCTGGCCAAGACTTGCATATGCAAATGCAAATGCACTCACTCCCATTACCAGTCCAGTCCCAGGTACTCAATATTCTGGGCTGTGTCGGTTATTAGGCTTGAAATTAAATAAACAACAACGGCTAATTACAAGAGTCGTGTCTCGGGCATGATCATGGAGGAGCCAGATCTTGGCCAGCAGCCGGAGGACACTTGTTCCCCGGCCTAACAGTCGCTGACACAAAGTATCCAGTAATTGAAGGGTTGCCGAGGGGCATGGAGTTGGAGTTGGAGCCAGAGTTGGATCCATCCATCACGGACACGCAGAGAGAGAGGGAGGCTGAGACTTGGACACAGGTGAGATTAAAATAAATGTGCTCCAAATGCTCACAAATGCGAAAAGTAATTGACGCCGTCTGGAGCTGTGCAGAGCTCTAGGGGTCTCTTCTCCCCGAAGACCGGTTCGGTTCTCAGCTTAGATTTCAAAATGCAAACAGCGGAAAACATTCGAAGATGGGTTTCCTGCCTTCTTTGGCCTTGCCTCAGACGGAGATGGGCGCGTGACTGGAACTAATGGCCAAGAAAATGGGGGCACGGACATATAAGATAAAGGATCTCGTCTTGAACGTGTCACGCTTGCATCTCTATGATGGAACCCTTGAAAGGAGCAAGGGTTTATTAGCATGCCGCTGACTGATGGCAATTAATAGTTCTCCAGAGCTCCCCAGAGTCTCTTTGCATCCTTGTGCAGGGACGTGCGCTTGACTGAAGGCCGCAATTAAGGGCCGACCAAGAGCTGGGGGCCACGGATTAGCCCCCAGACCGATGGCCGCATGCGTGGCCAATTCAATCAGTTATTAATAGTCCTGGCCTGGCAGACAATTGATTGAAAGGAAACTCTATAAATTCTCTGTGGCCAAGACCACCACGCACGTTGGTGGTGTCTCCTTATCGGGGCAACCTCGCAGGAGAGGCCACTCCAAGCGGATAAGGGCAAGTCCAGGGCTATCTTCAAAACAATTCCACACAACCGAAATCTAATCAACCTTAATTGAGCGTCACACTGAACCCCAAGTCAAGACCCTATATCTTCAGGGAAACTAAAAACAAATCCAAAGATAAGCAGAAAAAGGAGCGGCCCGCCCTTATTATTAATTAAGATTGTGCCAGGGGAGGTCTTGCTTTCTCGGGGGTTATCTTCGGGATAACTGCAGAACAGACTCCCCGAGGGACATCTAGCGAGCGCTCCTTGTGCGCTCTCTCTCTCTGATTAAGTGGGCGCCCCACCGATCCGTCTAGACGGAGAACATATATCTGCTTCAACGCTTCGACACTTCAAGCGACTCTGACTCTGGGAAATTGATTAGAATTAATGTCCGCGTGTGGCGACAAGAAGTTGATTGAGTGACTCCCGGGCGCCTGATGGAAATATATGGCAGCATAAATCTATTGATCAACTTTTGGCTGCACTTCTCGAGAGTCATTTACTGAAACCAGTTGGGGCAGAGGCTGGCATTCCACACTTTAATCAGTTGGAATGTTTTAAGAAGGCTTAAGCGAACTCAAATTGATCTGTAATTATGACTGAGCTATTGGTGAGGAATGTTAAGGCTAGAGACTAGAGCTTGGTTTCAGAAGTTTATCCTAGACATATTTTAGAGTTCTTTTGGGTTCCCTTCTAGAGCCTGAAATCTAATCTCTCTTCTGATGCCTATCTAATCGAAGCTACTCAAAACGAAAGCCAAAAATATCTAAAGGGAATCACACTGCGATTCCATGTCACGATGGTGATCTCATGTTTTCGTTAATTTTCAAAAGGAACACTTAAGCACGGGGCTCTAAGCACAAGGAGTTATCACGACACGGCGATATCTCACCTGTGCCGTAAACTGGCACATCAAACGGTGTTGCTGCCAGGTGATAACGAATGCGAATTGCGGAAATTTCAGGTGCCACAGATTGGCTCCGAGAGATGCGTTACAGTTTGCCCGGGGAAGATGCAGCTGTCACTGCGGAGAGATAGCTTCAACAGCTGAGATCCTGGCTATCTACTAACCGTTTTGATGTGAATGCGCCGCGAGACGGGCACATCGTAGTCCAGGTCCGCATTGGTTGCGTTGGAGCTGCAGCAGGAGGCTGACATCGAGATGGAGGATGAGCTCTGCTTGTCCAGCATGGCGATGCGATTCGGGTTGATGATGAGTTGGGGCTGATACTGAGATCTGAGGCTTAGCTCAGCTGGACATGGCGGCGATGGAGCCACTATCGAGACTTTTAGATATATTTAATCCAGGACAATATAAATAAGTATCTCGACGTGGGTTCGCGCGATGTCTATCTGCCACTTGTATCTCCTCCTCACTTCACTCTGTGTTCACTCTTGTTGTTTATCTGCGCTGAGCTCGCATCTGCATATGTATCTTGTATCTTTGTATCTGCTACTTCGCCGAATCAGCTATAATTTCAAGTTTAGCCGCGGGGCAAAAAGCCGAAAAATCCGCAAAGCCGAAACTAAAAACAAAAGACGCTACGCGAAAAAGCCACAAACGTAGCAAAAGTCTCGCACTCGCATTCGTATCTTTCTCTAAGTCTTTTCTGTCTGTCAGTATCTCGCGTATCTCGGGAAGCGCTTCACTCTCGACGTGGTCCGCACCGCAGCAGGCAACTTCGTAGACTGACTCGGGGCTCGGAACCCGCTGCGCAGCTCTGCTTCGGTCTGCCTTCGTCAGCTGTGCCGGCTGGGGTCTTGGCTCTTCGGCAGCGTTCGGTTATCGTAACTGGCGCTCGTCGTCCCTCACGTGCGATATTCGGAGTGCAGTGAAGCTACATCGTAAAGGTCTTGGAAAATAGCCCTGCAATAGCATTCATCAGGAATTCATGAGGTCTTCATGTTGATGATGAATCATCAATGAATTTCCATACAAAATTAATTAATTAATTAAGTGACAAGTTAATAAATTATTCACAAAATATTCATCAACATTTTAGACCAAAAATTCATCAACGACTTTAGTCAAGGGTTAAAGATGCTGGAGCTATGACATCTTGATAGGCATAGACTGTCTCCAAATTATAGTATAAGCATTCTACATCCAAGTTTATAAAACAAAACAAAGCTATTTATTAACTTCAATTTAGATCCTAGATCCCACAAGTTCAATAAATTCCAGAGCTACATTGAGTACTCAAAAGAAAGGATATATCAATGCCTTGTGCCTCACCCATTGATCCAACAGCCACATTTCTCGAAACACGTCTATCTATTCCATATTCCGTATCAAGTTCTCCCGAACTCGAGTTGACTGCCCCCATGTGGTATCTGGTCATATCTGGTTGCAGTTGCTATTTGGATATGACAAACATTTCGATATGCATCCAACCCAATTCGATTATGAGAGAACTCGATGCTTGGCATATCAAGTGCAGACGTTCTTCGGGAGTTCGCCCCTCCAAAAGCTCAATTAGCCAGAAGATGTGAGACCAAGCTCATGTTACCCACCTCGGGAATGAATAATATGGAACAGTAGCTGTGTTGTCTGCGAGTCCCCAGCTGTCCAAACACATTTGTGTACCTCTCTCGAGGGCGTGAAGAGTTCTGCGCCCCGAAAAAAAAAATGCAAAGAACGAAAAGGAACCCCAGACAAAGCTGAAGACCTACTCAACAAGTCACCGCTGAAGGTCAGGCGGCAGGCAACCCGTTCTGTACAGAAAGGAAGGAAGTTGTTGTTACCCAAACCCGGACCCAACCCATCCCCTGCAATCTGTGTCTGTGCAGCTGCAGAGTTCTTTGCCGGCTGAATGTGACATTTGACATGATTTGCGTGCCAAGTGCCACGCCCACATCAGCACGTCAAGAGCCATGTCAAGAGCTGTGACTGAGACCGAGCTGGAGTCGAGACAGGCCAAGGCGACGGGAAAATTGGAGAACCAAACGAAGCCAACAGAGAGGCGGCGACCCCCGGCGAAAAACGAACTCATTGAGCTGAGTTTTATTGTCACTTTCGTTTGGGGAGTGAATCCCCGATTTAATTTAATTCTCCGACGAGCTACATTTTATTTGATTTTCCAAACACTTTGGCGCGGCTTTCCATCGATTTGTGTTCTTATCTAAAATGGTTAAGTCGTAAAGAGTTTCGAACAGCCATTGAATTTTCTATGGAGCGTCGTGGGCTTTTCGAATTTCGGATATATCTCAACATGAAAGTTTGTCCATCAAATTTGCATGGAAATGGGCCTGCCCCTCCTCCTCCTCATCCCAGCTGTGTCTCCCTAGCATGTGCATTATCCTGCTGTACAGTCATTATCATTATCCTTCGTTTGTTTTTGTGTTTGGTCCTCGCTGGATCTTTGTCGCAGTCACGCTCAGCCAACCGGTTTCCCAAAATCCCGAGATGAGTTGAGTCCGAAAACCCACCCGCATTCCGCATTCTGCATTCCACAATCCGCATTTCGAATTCCAGAGAATTAGTCGGCAATTTTGAACAATTTGGTTCCTCTTAGGATTAGAAAAATATATATTTAGGGGCAAACAAAGGACAGCCGAGTGACCAGAAGGGGACAACACACACACAGCCAGATGTAAGTCCACTTAATTGGCTCGTTAGAAAGCCCAGAAATGTTGGGACAAAAAATATATATAAATTGATTTCTATAAATGGAAGAGATTTTAGAGTTTTTAACTATTCTATATTATTATAAAATATAAATATTTTCTTACAAAAATCGAAAATTATGCCAAATTTTTAACCATACTTAATTTTTCCTGCCAAGTCAACAGAATTATATTAGAGCTATAAGGAAACCTGACCCACTAAGACCATCTAGGGCTTTAAAATAAATAATATTCCAGGTAAATTTCCATTTTTTAGCTCACTGAACAAATTAAAAGCTATATTTTCGGTGTGTGCCTTGACGGGCACCCACCTTTTGGCATTCTTTTGGAACAATTTCGGTGCGAGAGCCGCGTAGATATGCAAATGGAAGATGACTTGGCTCCATGCCCATATCCCGGCAGCCAGCTCGATTCATTCATAACACCTCGTAAACATCGTAGCATTGTAACATGGTTTCCATTTGCCATTTAGAAGCTGAATAAATAATGTATGTAAATCAGACCACGTCGGAATAAAATATATACATATACACTCACGTATATATATGTAAATACATATGTATATATCCCTCGCTATCATAAATTCGCTTGCGTAAATTGGGAAAACAGCAAAATTGTAGGCGTCACTTGGCTTCTTTATCTAAATGATTTTGTTTTTCCCTTCGGCAGTTGCCAAGGGCCCATGGAAAAATGGATATTTGTTGGTTGGGAATTATGGCACCTGACCCAGCCCCATCTCCACATATCAGAGCAGTCGTCTCTGGCAATATTTGTGGACTGCTAATTGAGCCATTTGTCTGAGGGAACATATATATATTTTTATTGCACACTTTTTCGTATAGAAAGTCACCCCTAGTGTCCCCTGGGATGAGAGTATTTGCTCTGGCCTGGGGAGAAAATGGGAAAACAATTGATTTGTCACTTTATCTGGGCGAGAATGGCCAGGCAGATGTGCCAACTAATTCCATTAATGGAGTGGAGTGATATCCTTATGAGACTACAACTACAACTACAGATCAGTTGTTCCCTTTGATTGGAAGAGTATCTTGTTAGTGCCACACTTTTCTGATTAAATTATCGTATAAAGTCAATTCAAATCGCATCTTGGGGTAGTTCCCATTAGCATTTCTTGCCTTAACACATCTCCATTGGATTCCGGACTTCGACTGGTCACAATGGGCTATCGCTGCTGGCCATGCGTGAGCCATAAATGGTCAGAACGTGCCAGTTTCCATGAAAACAATGCAGAAGCTGCGAACGGAACGGATCGAAGTCGAAATCGGAGAGAAATCAGAAATCAAGTGCCGGGCAGCAGCAGCGGAAACAAAGGCACATTTCGGGCAGAAATGGAGCACGTCGAGGCGGCTCCGAAAAAAGTGCAGCAGCAACAGTGCCGATTCCCGGAATTCCCGATCACGTTAACCCAACCAACCATTAGCCCCTGGTGCCCCTTCGTCCAATTAGGAGAACAAGCTAAGCAGCTAAGCACGCGATAAGGGCGGGCGGCAATCAGTAAAAGTGATTGGGCAACTCTTCTGGCACTCCAGCATGTCGAGGGGGTCATAAATTCATCAATTACCCAGGGGACACTCCTCACAAAAACAATAGAGAGCTGCCACATGCCCAGTTTATGGGGAAAGAGGGAAAAACAGGATCGTCTTCGATGGTAGATCCACTGCGGGCGCAATTAAGATGTGCATCTCTTAATGAAACTTGGATTTTACAACTCCACAGCTGCCTCTCTCCCTGGTATCTCCATTCTCCAGTTTTCGGGGTTGCCCAGGTCAGTGACAGTGGATGGATCACTAGTATGAAAAAGGAGAAAGGCAGGCACCCGAAACCATATTGCCTTGGCTTCTGGCTTCGATCTAAAGCTGATTTTTTGGTTACTCCAAGGCAAGTTCTTTGACCTTTGGGGGCCACTCCTACTTCACTGTAGAACGCCGCCACTCCACCATTAGTGGGTTAATTATCCCATAATAGTAGTCTACATATATTTGCTTCCAAAGAACCAAAAAGCAAGGCAACAGCTTCATCATACTATTGATACCCTCGAAACATTGAAGCATGCTCTGCGAGTCTTCAGTTTTCTAGATTATTTCTAAGCCAACAAAAATCCAGGGCATCTCTTCCGCCTTCACTCAATACCAAGACCTTTTCCTCACACATTTTTCCTGCTGGCAAACTTCAAATAGCTTTCTGGAGCAGCAAACCATTTATCATGGCTAGATCATAGATCTCTCACTCACTCGAGACCGAGACTCTGTCGGCAATTTCACACATTGTGCGAGGGAGGAGTAGCAGCAGACGGAGGCCTAAAATAAGGCATGCAAAATAAATATGTTCCCAAGGAGGAGGAGCAGGAGGCAGGAGCCAGGGGGTTGCAGCCATGTGGAGCGACCTATGTAAATCTCTGGCAGCTGGCGGTGCGTTTGACAATTTGCCGGCGCGTTTGCGGCGTCTCTTAATCTGTGATCCCGAAGGAACCGCCGATCCCAACCGGATTCTGACGCGATCTGCGATCTGCTTTGCCACCCAGCGATAATAACAAACAATTTGTTTGTTTTGCCAGGCCACCGCAACAGGCAGTTCCCTGCCGTACAGCCAGTTCCCTGCCGATTTCTGCCAGTGTTTGCATAATTCATGAGATGCCCGGATGCGGGGGCAGGCCACGAGAACGAGATCTGGCAGCCATTCATTACGGGCTGGCTGAAAATTGAGATACCAAACGGAAAACAAAGGGCTGATGCTGCTGCTGCTGCTGCTGCAGTTCATATCTGCATCGTATATGGGCAGTGTAAGTTATGGCCTCCTCTCCGAGGCTGAATGCTGCGGGGGATGGAGCCATGCCAGACCCATTCTTGCCAGCCTGCGGAAGGAGTCTCGGATTCCCCTATGCTGACTTTGGCATTTTCAAGTGACCACAGCTGGCTGGATAGTTGAGCTTTAATGTGCAAATAAAAAATAAACAAAGGGAAATTGCACTGAAGAAATTATAAAATAACTCAAGTGCATATACTAGACTTTACAAGATGTAAACAATAAGAAAAACCCTTTAAAAATATAAAATAAATCTTGAAAACATAAAAAAAAACTCTATAAGTTTGTAAAGAAAATACAAAAATCAGTTCCCATATAATCCCCGAGTCCTTTGACCTTAATTCCATATCAATACCACATCCCAGTTCGCTGAGACTTCCCATTCATTGACAGCTCTGCATGGGTCCCTCAGACAGCTCTTCAGCATCTGGGGAACCGCAATAATTGCTCCCCATCTGTTGGTGGCATCCGTGAGATACAAAATCGCAATTACGAGCCAAAAAAGTAAGTAAAAAGTAAAGTAAGAATGTGAAGAGTGGGGAAGCTGTATCCGTATCTGCATTATTTACAGCGCTTGTCACTTGAAGTGCTTGCCTCAAAAACGCATGTTTACACACAGTTCCGCGAGCTTGCAACACTTTCCACAAGAATTCCGTAAATGAAGAAACAAGAAAATCAACTTTCGATTGCTAAACGGCAACGGCGACGGCGACACCCGATATGCCAGATACCATAATGAAGTCGTCCGCGTAACTGTAACAGTAGCCGAGGATTTTGGGCTCCTAAAGAGGGCCCAGCCAGGAGTGGGGACCTCCTGCGGAGCCCAGACTGCCTCAGACAATTACCACAAGAACCCGACCTCGGAACGCCGGCTTGTAATCAAAACCGCGCGCTGTCTGTCGGGGTAAGAGCTGGTCATCAATGGGCAGAGACCAGTGACCAGCGAGAGACCCTTAGTGAATGAAGCGCACATTTTCCTCAGAGGCGGCACTAAATAAAACAAAAAACAAAAAACAAAAGCCAAACCAAACCAATTTCAATTCCGAATCACTTTGCGAAACAAAACGGAGTTTATGGCCGGAAAGTGTTTACTTGCTGGGACTGGATGGATACCCGGCACCCGAGTCAAGTGATTCCCGGAATGCTTAGGCAGACAGTTCTGCCTGCACTCTCAAGGAGAATGCATCATAGATTTTCCTCTCCACTCGGGTTACACATTCGCGCTGAGGCGTTGATTGCAGTTGTTAAACAATTTAGGAAAACAGGAAATTTCTTCGAGTCGATGGAATGCATGAAGAAATAAAAACACTAAATGTTTGGTCTATGAGTCACAGCCAAAGATGTGTTAAATGTGTAAGAGTAAACGTCATAAAAATAGTTTTTATCCCGAGACTTTCCAAAACGTTGGGATTTATATGGGTTAATTTATAAATCGCTTTATTATAAAGTCTCCTCTCTCCACCTTGACTTACTTTTAATTTCCGATTTATTTACGAAATATCTCTCTCTACAAAGAGTGGTGTCGACGATCAACGACCTATGACAATGATTTGCATTGATAATGCATTCTGGCTCTACCCTTAAAATTTGGAAATCAAATTGAGGGAAAAACAATGTCAAGGCATTGACGTCAAACCTTTTGGAGGGGCGGAAGTTCTGGAATGAGTAACATGAATGTCTCAACGTTGTTAGGTTTTATCAGGCAGGTTATGATGACTGAGGGACCCCTCATAATCGACGCCTTCGTTGTGTAAATAAATCCATCATCAGCATCTTCCATTAGCGATCTCCCCAAAAAATATACATGATGGATTGCCTGATGGGGAAATTCGTTTTAGCATTTTCCTTTACTATCTAGCGTAAACAATAGGTTATTTATAACGCGCATTTTGCGATCTATATATAGAATATTATTGCACAGGCGGCCAGTGGCGAATAATTCCAGAGAAAAATATGGCCAAAAACAAGGCCCAATCGGATGAAAGAATACCTTGGCGAGCACATATCTTATCGGGCCTGTTGTGTTGACATTTTATTTTGCAAATATCTAGGAGAGGGAAATACTCCTACGAAAGCTCTACAGATAAGATTAGATTCGCGTTTGGGTTATATCAACACTAGATACCAGATTGGCAACAGCAACAGCAACAGCCACAGTCATAGCTAGGGAGCATTTGTGGCAATTACTGCCAGCTATAATAAAACCATAAATTGTGGCAGTGCATTTGTGGTTTTACCAGAGAACTGGAACGACGACGAAAAATTCACTTGTGCAAATAGATCAGGGGAAGACGAACCAGCGAAGCGCTATGCAAATTTGTAGAGATCTTTCTGAGGAATCCCAAAAGAGAGATACAGTTGTTTGTGGCACGAAGTGTGTGTTTTGCGAAAGCTTTACAAGGGAATTGCTCAACTTTAGGGGCTTAACAAGTTTCTTTCGGGTTAATTGTTCTTTAGCTTGAATTTTGTATTGCTTGGAATTTTTCTAAAGGCAATTCTATGGGATTATTTGCAAAGGACTTAGCACGTTTCATCTGGATGATTTGTATGGATCATAAAGATGTAGAACCAGAGCATAGCAAGAACAGCTCATACATTTGATTCAGCGAAGAAGAAAAAGGAAGAAAATCACTCTCCTATAGGTTTCTTATTAGCTTCATCTTAAATCAAATCATGTGACACAATTTTCCCATTTATATTTACACATAAGCATAAAATCAGAATTGATTTACAGCCCCATCGCCTCATCTCAAATTTACAGCTCACTTCAGATTATAATTGGTCTATAAAACTGTTTCTATTCTCCATCGATCTCCACGACATCTTTCTTTTATATCCGCAGCATATATAGCTGACAATTCCAATTTGTTCAAGATCCAAATTACTTGATGGCGCTGTTGAAATTAGTCAGATAAATCAACAAACATTTCCCCAGTCCATCGTATATCGGATAAGCGTTGCGTAAATCAAAAAATTTATGTTTAAGATTTCGGAAAAAAAGAAATACAACTTTATGGATTCAGATGTGTGTTCTCTTCTTCGTGTCTTCTGATTTATAAGGTCAAAGCGTGGACCGAAATAAATGTTTGGTATGGATAGAGGCACGGGGCCAAAACGTGGGCGACCCCCAGATGCCCAAAAGACTCGGTCGGAATACCCCCAAAACGATCATTAACGACGCCATCTGACATATTTGGTTTAATGGGTCAAGCAATGGCAGCGGAAGAAAGCCCGAGCCGATCGCCTTCGATCGATGTTAATCTCGAAATGATGATGCTGATGATGATGATGATGCCTATGGTGTGAGATACACCATAAAGCTTATCGCCCGCTTTTCCCTAAATACGCATTTTCCCACCTCTACCTCGAAAGACTCCTCCATAAATCTCCGCGGACTCGCCTCGCTCTGTTTTCTTCTTCTGTAATTTAAGAGCAATTTATTAAATGCCGCAACGCTTTAATCTGCAACTGTAAGATCTCTTTTCCCCCCAAACTGCATAAATTAAATCGAGTTTGGAGAGTGGAGCGGCGTGCGTGACATATTTTTACCGCCGATGCATCCCAGAACTTGCAGAAGTATCTGTCGAGCGCCGATTATCATGGCCGAGAAGTATTTATTTATGGCAGCAGCTGGGTCAAACGATCTCTGAGGTACAAACACGTGTTCCCAGGATGGAAACCCTCAAGTTTCTTGGGCTTTTCATCGATTGCATATTAAGTACAAGCCGAAAACCACAATTATGTAATCAAATACAATTGCATGTTGGCATTTAACCGGGAAACACTCAAAGGAAATGTTAGTTTTTTGGTCGTATCTCAAAGATATTTCAGCTGCCGTCACGTGACGTGAAAATTTGAGAATAAACACCGAAATAATTCTCTTTTTTTTCCTGCAGCTAACAACGAATTAAGGAATTTCCAGCACGTACACGTAAATTCTTCACTTTTTTCCGCCGCTTTCCACTTTCTTCGTTTGTTTATTCTTCTCTCTTTTCAGCAGTGGAAAGGCCTTTCCATACGGTCTTTCTGTACTTTTTTGTTTTGTTTTTTAACTGCTGGCAGAGTCAACGATTTATGCATAATTTTCATAGCCAATGTCAGAGTCGCAGTCAGAGCTCATAATTTGAATGCGACAGCAGAAATATGTTGGCGCCACCAGCACGGACTGGCTAGTGCAGTGCAATGCCTCGCTCTTAGTGGTAACTGGTGGCCACCGCTGCTCACTGGTCTCCACTTCGATTCCCAGCCGCCGGATGAGGCACTCCTAGACGCAGCTAAAAGCATTTTTGGCTTGCCGCGCCAATTGCCATTGGAATAAATTCATAAATCAGCCAAAGCGCCACTCGCCACTCACAAAATCCTCCATGGAACACAATCCTCCAATGAACAAACATAGTTGTAACAATAAAACGTGCAGCTCGAAAATTTAAATTGTTTGGATAAAAAGTGGCTGAATAGAGGGGACGTAAAATATATTTACGACTGACAAGATACAGTCATCACGAAATATAGATCTCACAACTCGAAGTCATGAGTATAGCTTAGGGTATTTTAGACAAAACAAAACCTAAAATATAAATACTTCCAGAAGAGATCCTTAAACCCTGAAGTCCTTATGAAGTCTAAACTAATTTAAGAAAATTAAAATATTTATTAAAAAAAATTGACAAAAAGTCCTACAACCAGGTAAACATTTAAGAAGTTTCTTCTAATAAAAAGAGAATCTTGATATGGATGAACCATAAACACAACTTTTGGTAAAGTTTCTTGCTCCGAGCTTATCTTCCTATACTCAGGAGTCTCATATCATAAATAGCCTTTGCCTTTTCATCCTTTGTCCCCTCTTTCTTCGCAGGACAACAAACTTAAATTGCGCACATCTTTTGCCTGCTCCGGAAAGGTTGATTAACCCCTCGAGATACGAGATGCTGTCGAGCAAAACAAACGGCGGAAGCCAGAAGGACAACCTCGGGATAACTCAAATGGGAGAGAAGCTGGCAGCTCAGCTCTCGCAGATAAATTCAGCAGAGAGCGCTGCTGACAAGCAACGTGAGACCGAGAGGTGTGGAGCGGACCTGGGGGTGTTCCGGGTGGGTGGTGGAACAACCCCCCGTGCCAATTCGAATTGCGGGCAAGTTCAGAGGCAAGGACATTGAAAAATCGAAGTTAAAGAATAAAAAATAAAATCGAAAGCGAGCAGCCACCCCTGCGAAGCTGCGGGATAAGTCAAGACAAGACTCTTCTAGGCAAAAGTCAAACGGAGTCTTTGGCTTTTTCGATAAGCCAAGTGCCTTCTGCTCCTCCTCGTCGAATGGCCAATACATTATACAGTCTAGAGAGCCCCTACTCAGCTCCACTTCATCAACTTCAGATAGTTCGAAGCATCTCTGGGATCACCCCAGTGGCAGCACTTCTACTCCCACTCCCACTCCCAAACCCATGCAAATTATGTTTCGCATCAGGGAGCATCTGATGAATGACGTGACTCGCACAGAAGCCACCACCGCGTCGCGCCGCGCTGCGCCGGACGCCCCTCGTCTCTCCACGGGAATCAGGCAGTCAGCAGAAGCCGTAGGTAACGGTTGCCAGTTGCCAGTTGCGAGTCGGGAGTCAGATCCCGACTTTTGTTCACGTCACGACTCGACCGACGCTCCCTCTTGGCGGTGTTTACATAACACGGCACAGGGCGCGCGTCCTCGACCACGTCCTCTCTTCACGCATGCGGCCTCCTCCTCGGGAGGCACAGCCTCCACCTGGACGGGACCAGACCCAGCAGCCGGCGTGGCTCGGCTCGGCTTGGCTCGGTTCGGTTAGCCGGCGAAACAGTGGTCGCACTTACGTTACTACGCACTCTGCGTAGCCCACAATAGCGGTGTGTATCCGCATCTACATTGTAACAAGCTCTCGTATCTGTATCTGTATCTGACCACATAACGAGGTAGGTTCGATGAGTTTGTAGAGAAATGGTGGGACAGGTTTGGGCAAGGATCAGAAGTGAGAGTTGTAAATAAAAGTCTTACCTAGAGAAAAGAACGGAACACTTGCTAAATAGTTCTTAAACCTTTATCTTAACTTGTACCTGATAAAACCGGGCGAGATTATAGGTAATCAACAGAGGCAGCTTTCTGATCAGTGTATCAAAAAGAACAGCATTTACCTCAAAAAGAAACAATAAAAAATAAATTAAGATTAAGACTGTATGTTGCTGATAAATGCAAAACCATACGGGAAATAAAGGTATTTCTTGGTAAACACAATCAGTAGAATGTAAAAAAACTTTCAGAAGATTGCAGTTGCAATGAGTTAGTTATAACTGCTATCTTATCAGAATAACCCTGACATCCCTTTTGAAATATCCCAATCAGTAGAATGTAAAAAACTTTTAGAAAAAAAAACCCTTCTAAGAACAAACTAATTTAAAAACCCTTTGATACCCTTGAATATCTCTTTAACTTTGATTATTTACCAGGATTCACAATTCAACCCTAACTTTCCTCCCACTACGCCTTCGAGTCCACCTCGCATAACAGTCAATGGACACACGCCGCCCATCCATATCCATTATCCATTCCATGTCGACTGAAGTTAACCTTCCAATTAGCGTCACGTTGGCCTGGACTTGTGTGTACACTTACCTGCGCACTTTTCACCCGGTGCAGAGTGCCGCCCGTGATGACGCCCGCCGTGGTTGCCTTGGCGTGCATGGCCACTGAATTTATGACGTACTGCGTCGGCTGTTGCTGCTGCTGCAGTGACTGCTGTAAGACCGAAGGCGTTTGGATTTGCGGCTTGGGCAGCGCCTTGCCAGATGCTGCCGGCGGTGGTATCTGTGTCTGGGCTCTGCTTGCAGTGCTCCTAATTGAGTTTTCTGGTACTCGGTTTTCACTTGTTTGGCACTCCATTGATGGCTCCATAATTAGGCCCGCCGCTGCTGCTGCTGCTACTACTGATGCTGATGTTGCAATTTATCTCATGTGTGAACGGGCAGAGAAACACGAATCTCAACTAAACCAAAACAACATCCAAGCAAGGAGAGTGAACGGACGCGAAAGAACGAGCTTTGCTGGCGACTGGGCGGCTGGCGGGTTCAACTGTAACTGATTCGCACTTGCAACAACAACCTGCGGCCGGGCGCCGTCCTTCAGGGGGTGGTTTGCTCCTTCGCATCCTCCTCGCCCAAGTGTTAACTTTATCTCGCTTTTATCTGGCGAGAGCAGGCGCAGCATGGAGAGAGTGAATGAGCCACACAGTGGAGAGGCGTAGCAGAAGCTACCGTCAGGGCCAGGGGCACGTGCTGCTCCTGATAAGGAGGAGCATACGGAATGGCGGAAGAGCTGCCCGGGTTTAATTAAAAATTATTAATGCTCTACGCGCCATCACTTGGCAAATGGCTTGGAATGGCTGCGCCTAATGGGGAGTATGTTTCCCCAATTAGTTGTTTTTTTTTTGCAGCATTTGCATTTCAATTAAAAATTATTCTTAGGCAACTAATAATCATTCTACAACTTTGTTATTAAAATTAAATAATAAAAATTTATTTGAATTTGTTTTAAGACTCTTATATTTTCTTTAAAGAACCCTTTCTATTCATCAAAACAGAGATATTATTTGCTACTAGCAGACCCGACCCGCTTTGCTGGGTCCGAACTAATGATAGTTGACCCGGCAA
>JAEIIL010027229.1:0-14088 GCA_018905715.1 Drosophila lini
AACCAAAAATTTAAAAAAAATGATGTCAGAATTAAATATTTAATTCCTACATAAAATGTATTTTTACCATAATTAGAAATAACATTCTAATCCTTCAGATTCCATGTTGATATAACGACACCAAGCCAAATGATTATGTTTTCCGTTCCCTGACTCTTCTCTGTGTGTGTGTGCAACATTAAGCGCGAAAAGTCGGAAGAGACCTCCGCAAGACACCGACTTGACTTGACTCGATTCCAGGTGACTCAGGTGACTCAGCACGGCTTAATGATCATTGCGATCGAAGAGAACCTGGCTCTCTTAGGCGCGTGTAAGCGAGAGGCAAGGCGGCCTGAAGAGAGAACAAGCCGCCGAGAGAGCGGCTGGGCAAGCGAGACGGCTGTACGTCGCCAGGCACAGGTAATTACACCTGTGCTAATACGGTTCGCTGCTCCCCCCGAGTCGGAGCGAGACAACCAGAGCTGCGGCCGAGTGGAGAGTTCGAACTGCCGCGAGGTTACAAAAACCCCGTGTCGTCGTCGGTTGCTGGCAAGTCGCAAAGTGGAACGCAGCGGCGAACGAGCTCACAAGTTGAAGAGTTAACAAAAAAAGTACAACAAAAAATAACTATATTTAACACGGCGAGTTACCTGTCGTGTTGGCCACGTTTGTAACGATCGGATCAGTGCACCGTCAGCCAGCGGCGCGCACACACCGAACCTCTCTGGAGAGCTCTGGGGAGAAGCAACCTACCTGGCTGCTAGTACTATCATCGGACCCGAGTGTTAGATAAACTGATAATGCTGCGGCGGCCGACAAAAAGCACAAACGTGGCGTTAACTTTATTAAACGAAATATATACACACACACGAGAACAAAAAACTGAAAAAACAGCAAGCAAAATAACTCAAAAAGTAAAACAAAACGAGTCAGCACCAGCGACAGCGGCAACGGCAAAGTGTCAATAAAACTCTCGAATTCATTAACACAACTCAAAACGTTCTATTAGTAAGCACTTGCAAATTTCGACAAAACAAAAAGCACGGAGGAAAAGCTGAAAAGCCCAGCGACGGCGAGCAGAGACACAAATTAGCGTGGCCAACAGTCAAAAGGTCTAATAGAAGCGCGTGTATGCGAGTCTGCCAGGTCTACGAGTCTACGAATTGTATATCCGTACATACATACACATATACCTACCACCTTGCTGGAGCCCATGATCGTAAAAACCACATCAACGAAGTGCCCTCAAAAAACCCGGCGAGACGATGTCCTTGGCCCCGCCAAAGGGCAGGTGAGTTCAAATTTAACAAAAATTTTATACACATCTAGGTGGTGCTTTTTTGAGTGGCGTTTTTTTCCCTCTCGTTTATATATTTTTTGTTGTTCGGTTTTATGATTATTTGGTGCATCGTCATTAATCACCACAGCCAGACCCATAGGCCGGGAAACCTAATGGATCTGCGCTTAAAGCGAAGAAAATCTATTGAGCCCGATTGTTCGTTTGAAGAAAAATTAAAAACTAATTGATCTGGCCACAGTCGAGTCCATTCATCGAGCAGGGGTCTGGATGAATGGTTTTGAAAGTTTACCTTGGCAACAGATGGGTTCTCCAAAGTGACCTGGAATTTTTCCATGATTATTTATAGAGAAAAAGAGTATGTTTAAATTTCTTTTGAAATTCCTTTAAAAAAGATAGATAGATAAGAAGCTTCTATTCAAACTCAGGAATGATCTATAGGTTGTTTCCTTTACAAATCTTTAAAAATTATAAATAATCCATTCACATGGAATTCCATTTATAGTTGCTCCATTACTTTCTTTCCAAAATCTCGTAATTACACCGTGGCAAAGCGCTAATAATTTTCTGGCCATAATTCAAGCTGTCAAAGCCAACAGAAATAGTAGTGGAGAGGGGAAGAAAAAAATCCCTACGTTTTGTGCTCAATCATTTCACATAATTTGTAGCATATAGCATTCGAATGGCATGGAAAACATTTAGCGGCGCTTTAAACAAGTCAATAAACGATTAAAATAATGATTTTTCAAAAGCCCGAAAAAGAAGTCGAGATCCCCAAAAACAAAAAGCGAATGCCCATATGCCCTCACACACAGGCACACCCTCGTAGATACACTCACAAAAGGCAAAGCGGCCCACAAAAATATATTACAAAAGCAGACTCCGAAAGAAAAAGGAACAGAAAATGTTTATAACCAAAAAATAAGAAAAAACAGCACAATAAGAGTGATATAATAAAAGGCAACCTCAGTGAGCTCAGTGCTCAGAGTGTTGGCTATAATTGCTTGGGTTCGAGTTTGGGCCATCGAGTGACATCATTTCTGGGCAACTTTTATTTTGTTTTTATATTATAAATTCAGTCAGGCCGGCGCGCTCTTCGTACCAGAAATATTGCCAAACAAGTTGTACGCTCGGAGTGTGTATATTTCCGAGAGCTTTAATTGCTATGTCTTTATTAGGTTATCAGAGCCACCGAGCCATCGAGCAGCCAAGCCAATGCCAAAGCTGAAGCTGAAACTGAAGCTGAAGGCAAAGCCGTGGCCGATCTTGATGCCTGAGTTATGTCTCATTAGCAACACGTGTGAGTCCCAGTGCCAGTCCCAGTCCAAGTCCCCGTCCAAGTCCAGATCGAAGACGAGTTCGGGAAGACGGGCCAGCGAAAGAACCCACGATCGCAGCTCACCATTATACCGTCTCCATCTGCTCATCCCGCTCCACGCACACAGTTGCAATATCAATTACAGCATGCCACAGGAGCAGCAAGCGGTGAGCAGTAACTGGTTTTGTTTTGGAACAGATAATGGGATGGGTATATCGGCTATAGCAGGCATTTAAATAAATTGTTTTATAAAAAAGAAGGGACATCGTAGGAATTGATGTAACAATTGTAAAAAAATATTTCATTATACTATTACAGATAGTTTTTTAGAAATATTAAAACTATAAAATCTTCGAAGGTTTTAGTAGAATTTTTCTTTTATTATAATTATTTTATTAAGGAAAAGACCTTCTATTTCATTATTTACTATTAGAGCTTCGTTTTCCCATAAAAATTACCTATTTATATGTCTATAGATTACATATTGTAGATATTTATTTTGTTAGAGCATTTCAAAGTCGAGGCCTAGTCCCGCACAACCTGGCAATTGCTGCTGTTGCCTTTTGGCTGGGACACCTTCTGCTCCTTGTGCGCTCAGAGGTTTCATGTTGCATTTGCCTTGGCCGCATCCTCTCTGAAAATGACCCAGAGCTATCGCCACCACCAGTACTGGCAATACCAGTGTACCCAATACCCAATACCCAATACCTAGTATTCAGTATTCAGTATGCAGTACTGTTGCCTTGGAGCCACTGCCATGGCCATAAAGTTGCAGCAGGAAACCGAGTCAAACCGGCAGCGGCAACAACAATTTGCAAACTCATGATGCAGCCTTAAAAGGCCGCCTCATCCGCTCGGGCAAATAAAAAGTGCGTGATTTGTGTGATGTGCCAGAACCACCAGAGAGGACCAAGAGAGTCTCCATCGCCAGTCAGTGGCTGAACCTGAACCCAAGCTCTCGAGAGTCCCTGGCAATCCATCAGGGCAGTCAGGGCCGACAGTTTGCCGGAGGTCTGTTGACCCCTGAGTGCTCTTCTTTAGCCCCGGCAACTGGCAACTGCAACGTGCAACAGCAGTTGCGCATGTCTAATTGCAGTCAAGTCGGTAGTGAGAGGAGGCTCTCAGGGTTCACGTCTGCCTTGGCTCCGTGAGAATTTGCCACCTGTCAGGCAGCGATAATTGCCAGCGGGTCAAGCGGCAGCAGCAGCAGCAGCAGCAACCTCAACAGGTAACTTGAAGACTTTAAGAGCGCTTAGCGAGGGACTTCAGTACACAAAACCGACATAGATTCTACTTAAGGAAAAGAGAATGGGAAAAGCGATCTTAAACACACTAATCCGACAGGAATGCTGCTTGGGAAAAGAAGGGAAATTAATAGAAATTGGAGTAGGCAGCCTTGCTCAATGAATTTATTGATACAACATAACATATAATTTTCTTTTATTTGAAAGAAAGAAAGGATAGTTGGAATATTAAGATCATTTTGGAACTTTTATTCAAAAATTTCATTAAAAATGTATGCCTGCTTATAAGGTTTAATAAAGGATTGTACTTGGAACATATGTATGTACATACATCCCGGATGACATCTGACAAATGTTAGATTTTTAGCTTTGATTTGCTTGCATCATTATTTTTCAAGCTAATCGCTGGGCAGAGATTTTCGGGAAGTGAACAAAACCAGAATGGTGGCTTTGCTTCCGCTTAAGTTTCTACCCGTTCGCTGCTCCCCGCTCTTTGACCATTTAGGAATTCAGAGTTCCCAACAGCAGCTACAACATTTTTATTAGGCTGACTGGCCAAAGGTTTCCCATTCAAGTGGCCTGTCACTTGTTGTGTTCCCTGTTCTGCTGGGCACTTCTAAAAAAGTTGTTGGGTTTCCTGGAATGGCCCCGGCTCAGCAGACAATCTCTCTCTCTCTCTCTCTCTCTCTCTTATTTTATGTTTATGTTATTTTTTGTGTACTGTCTTTTTTTTGTATTTTTTTTTTATATGTTTGTTTGTGCTGACGGTAGCTGTGGCTGGCTGACCTTTTTGTTGCCGCAGTTTCGCTGCTCATTTCGGGCGAAGTTGTAAAATGTTGTTCAAAGCGCCGCAGAAACCGTTGGCGTTAATGATCGCCGCTGGGCATGCGACTCGACTCACAGATGAGGAGCAGCCCAGGCATCCTAATAGCTGAAAGGAACCTGAACCCAGTCCGGACTCAATCCCGAACCCTCCTCAACCTCAGCAGCGGCAATCGCTGAATGCTGAACGTTTTTGGGCTACTGGTTGCGTTTTCACGCAACAAATGGCAACATTTAAAAGTCAATTTCGCCTGCTCATCTCCTTTGGCTTTGGCCTCACCTTCAGCTGGGCTCATCCTCATCTACAGCCTCGTCCTCATTCTCATCCGCATCTTCGGGCACAGGTGCACAGCGGGCAGCAGTCACAACACAGCTCTGGCTCATATATCTTGGGCCTGAATGGTCCTCGGGAGGAGTGGAGCGAGCGGGTTCATATTGGAGCTCGGAGCTTGCAGCTCGCAGCTGGGAGTTGCGGTGTGGAGCTGGCTCAATTGATGCTGACAGCGAATGAAAGGCTCTGGCTGAGAGACTGCAACTGAGACCTCGGTCAGAATGGCAAATCCAAGGCACAGTGGTTGCAAACTAAGTAGAAAACTTAAAAAAATTAATAATTATGAAGAGATTCTAAATTTTTAAATTATTTTTCGTTTAATATCAAACCTTCAAATACAAAGCTAAGAATCAATATTAAAGTATAAATATTCTTGACAATGAACTGCTATTAATCTATAGATTTAGGCAAGCCTAGCTTGTAAACAAGTTTTTTACAAGTCACAAGGGGATTTAAGTGTTTCATAAATTAGCCAACTCCTAATTTAATCCCAAGCTACTAACTTACATCGATAAAACTAAGGTTATGGCAAAGATAGCTCAATTTTCTACTTCGAAAAGTGTTCATAAAATACTGTTTAATGGCGTTGGGAATGGATTTTGTAATAATCCCCAGTTTGTTAGGCTGTACTTCACCGATTTAATGGGGGGACCACTGTTCTCCTGCTCTCCTGGCTTAGCAGCGATTCAGCCGTTGGGCTAACTTCCTTGCCAGATGTGTAAACCAGTTTTTTGGGTGCCCATTCGAATCGAGCCAAGCTGGAGAGCAGCAACCACAAGCGACGGCGACGACGATGACTTCGACTCCCCACAAGATCAATTCTAGCAGATTTCACTTTTTCCTTGGCCCGGCTCAAAGTTGGGATGTCAGTTTTGGAAAAAAGAAGGAAGAAAAGCAACAAAAATTGGTATTTTTTGCCGAAGGTGCAGCCTGAACGGTTGCAACTGTTGCTGCCAGTTGCTGGCAGTTGCTGGTGTGTGTTGCATGTTGCTCGTGTGTTGCCTGGCTTGTCGTCGTTTTGTATGCAGCCTCCCTGGATTGCCGGATTCCTCGCTGGCTGCCTCGCTGCCTCTTTCTTGGCACATTGCATTTTTATCTCAATGAGTCGCGCAAACATGTTGTTGTTGCTGGTTGCATGCCACAAATGTGCGATTGGCATGTCAAAAGAATTATGTATTGATTTTTGATTTCTCCCTAAAAGCGGAAGTTTCTTCTCCAAACTCTATACTAGGTTTTTGTTCAGGTTCGTGTACTGTCCGCCCCAAACACGGCAACTTATTAAATTCAAACAAATTAAAATCCAGGCATCGCCTATCGAGGGAAACGGGTTTTCCACCAAGTGGGCGCCGCTTTGGCCGCAAAATGAATGACACTAAACGCTCTTGACAGCAAACATTTGTCCGCGGCCAAGGCAGTTAATTAGTTTTGCACGAAATTATGTTAGTTAATTGATTAACTATCGAATATTGAAGAGCGGCACAGCACAGGTACTACGCCAGCCCCAGCAGCTCCGGCAGTTCCGTCCAGAGATCGATCTGGTCAAGGGGCCCTGCCTTAAAAGCCAGCGAAAATAAATTGCTATGTTTCCACCGCTCTCTCCCGGGCGAGGAGAGCAGCTCCTCCTCCGTTGAATCTCCGGTGCTGGGGCTGCTGCTGCTGCACCCACGCAAGAGAGATCCGAAGACCGAAATCCAGGCTTTTGCTGGTCGAGATCGCTGGCTTGTGCTCTGTCTAAATATGGACATGGGCGGCCTGAAATTTCGAGGGGCCGATTGCCGAACCGGGCACCGAACACAGTCATTGCAATGGCTGTGGAGGAGTAACCAGCAATGGCCTGGTCGGGGAGTCAGTGATCTGTGCCGATATCTCCACAGCCCCCTGATTGTCTCTCTTTTCGAAGGTGAAATAGTGGTTCGGCCGAGAAATTGGTTACTAATAGGGGGGAGGGAAAGCCCTATAAGGAGTAGGTCTAGGTAAAAAGTATAAGTGGAGAGGAAAATCTACGAAAATTAACTTCACAGGTTGGGAAATTGCTTTTAAAGACTACGAAAGTGAAATAGTAAGAGTCTATGTTAGGCAATGAAATAGAAAATATCAATCAAAGCTCTATTAAAAATATTAAAAACAATTTTGATGGTAAAAATATAAGACCTCACAGGGCAGAGATCAGCCAATAAAACAGCACTCAAATCGTATAAAAACTTTGCTTTAAAAATACAAAAAGAGAATGTTATACAGATCGAACTTATTGTGTCGTAAGAGCGGCTGTGAGAATGGCAGATCTCGCAGATAAAAGTGACTTGTGCTATGAAAGCCATCATTGTTGAGGAACGTTTTACGAGAGGTATAAAGATATGACTAAAACGAGCGGTGAGTGGCCAGTTCCGTTTCGATTCGACTTCGATTAACCTGTGCAGACTCACAGATCGTGCCAGCCAACACGTAACTCTGCGGCATGAGAATCATTCTTTGTATTCGCGATATATAGCTTATTTATAGAGAATATTTCACCAGATCAGAGCGCTGTAGTAGGCCCATAAGCTGCTCATCAGCTTTGTTGCTGAGTTGCTAATGAAGATCCCAGAGTGGCCAAAAGCGCGGGATGATGACTGTTTGTGTGTGCCTTGGTAATTAATAAAAAATTTCAAAAAAATCCGACACGACGCACGGCTCAAAACGGGCACAGACACAGCTACAGAAAACCACAAAAAATAAAGGTGAACAAAAACGGCTAGATGGGCTAGAGAAAAATTAGAGCCAGCCAGCCAGACAATGGCCCTCCGAGCCGTGCCAAGCTGCTTTGCCTTGCCAACGCATTGAAAATTGTGCGCATTGTTCGGATGACTACCCAGCGTGTTGTGCTCTCTCACTGTCAACTACTTGAAACCAGAAAGCCAGGCTGAAACCGGGCTGAGAAGGCGAACAAAAATAAACGATATAACAGACAAAACAAAAATCACATACACGACTTTTTCGTAACAGTCACGTTTTTTATTTCATTTTATTTACTTTGCTGACAAAACAAGAAAAGTACTGGCCAAAAAAAATTGAAAAAAAAAACGAAAATCGAGCAGAGCTTGCGCCCAAAGTTGACGCATCGTGAAATCCAAACAAATCATAAATACTCGTATCTGGACAAAAAAAAAAAAAATAAATAAAATAAATAAAAATCCACAAAAAAATGGTAGCCAACATGAGGAGGCATAAAAGTTAGAAATTCCACAAAATCTGATTAGAAGAAAAAAAAGGTTTTAAAAAAAATGGGAAGCTATATAAAAGGCGGTTAGGAGGAGTAGGAAGTGCCAGGGATTATGATGTTGCGTTCGATTTAATGACAGCTTCGGGTTATACATAGCTGCCACCGCTGCAATTAGTTTTCTCCGTCCCGAAACCTATGCTGCGTCGGTCCCTGGTGGCGTATACGCAATACGCTCGTATATCATTCGATGGCACTATAACATATATGTATATGTGTAGTTTGTCGACTTCTTGTTGCCGTTACTGCGCTCCGCCGCTGTATGTGTGAATGATGAGTGTTGAGTTGGAGGTAATAATTGCTACTGGTCGTCATCGGGCTTGTCGTGAGCTCAGCGCAAACATATAATTAAGATTGAGCTGAGATGGAGCCTGCTTAAAGGTCAATATAGGGATGACACCAGGTCTGGACATATATATCGTTTTTAAAATCGTTAATAACGGTCAACACCAGTGTACCATGTTCTCTTTTTAATGTAGGAATTAAATTAAATAATATTCTAATATTTAATCAAAATACTTATATTAATATATCAATATGTTTGAAATTTTTAAAAAGGTTTTCAAAAACGATATTTTTATGAAGTCCTACCCTTTCGATATACAATCCCTCAGTCATTCTCTCTACCTTTCTCTCGCATCTCGACTCTGCCTCTTAAAAGGCCATATTTTAACCGAAAAAAAAACCGCATAGCTTGGCACAATTATGAAATATTTTTGCAAAACTCAAAAAAGAAACAACCTGAAACTGGTTTGGCCAGCGTAATGAAGGATAATGATGATGATGATGACGATGCGGGGCCAGGCTCTGAGCTCTGAGCTGCCAGCCCCAAGCTTCTCAGCTCCGATCTCGAAGATCCCCAGATCCCGAACTTCAGTCCAGACCTGAGCCCCAGCCGTACCCAGACTAGAGAAGTGGAGAAAAGATTTATGAGCCGGGCAACTAAAAGATGAAGATGCCACTTGCCACTTGCAACAAGCTTGGCTCGCCCGCAGGCCGCTTTATTTGTCAAGATTAATTACAAAAATTTGCGTTAAATCATAATTTTCAATGTTTTATGGGCCAGCCGCCCGCCTAGAACAGTGAGGCATAAAAAGAGGAAAACACCTTTCATTTTGATTTACGACTCATTGTAAGTAAAAAACACTTGAGTTGTTGACAAGCCCATGCTGGGATTGCTTTTGGCATTTTGCCTGGGAATGACATTTATCTGAACCTGCGGAAAAATTCAACGCAAATTTGTTTGCCGGCTATTCGACTGCTTGATAAGATTTAGTGGAGAAATATTTGGCAACTCTCTGGGGCGTCGAGTTGATAAAGTTTCAATAAATATGGAATTTCGTGGGATTGGTATTTGGTTTTTCTTTCCGCAAGTCATTTAGCAATGTAAATTAACAAGTTGTAGGTTTCACAATATATTTACTTGTATTCTATTAATTTAATATTCTTTATTCTTTACATGAGAACTATATATTCAAACAAAAATGTATTTCCTTTGCAGTGAAATTCCTGGCACTCCATAACAACATCATCAAAGGCCATGGCGCAACTTTGGTTCCCAGGAGTCCTTTCAGCGAAACCGCCGCGGAGATCCAAGATGCCCAAGTACCCAGGCTCTGACAGAATTACAGAAATTCAGGGGGAGACGGGAGTCAGAGGATCCTCCTCTCCTAAGGTAAGCGAACCCGCTGCTTTTTATGGATTTAATTAAACGGGGGCAACATTGGTGCGCCTCATTAGCGGCAATTTGTTGGGCATGCCGCCATCAAATCAAACGTGGTGCGTTTTCACAGAAGCCACGCGGTCCCCAGATAACCCAGAGCCAGTGTCCAATACCTGGTACCCGATATACCGGGGGATAAGCCAACACTCAAGTTCGAGCCCGCGAAGTCGGAGGAGTTCCAGTTCCCGCCGAGCAACGAACCTGCTAATTATGCATTATACACGGCGTTTCTGGTGTTTCTTATGGGGGCCGCCTTCTCGGCCTTATCTATCAAAGCGTTGCGGGGCATAAAATTCAAATTGACGCTCCGACAGTGAAAGCGTGTGAACTGAACTTGAGACGTGGCCAAGGCATAGATATATGCCGACACATAGAGCAGCAGTCGCGAGATATATAAATTAAGCTAAAACCGCAAACAAACATGAGGTTTTCAAGCTGGAAAACTGAGATAACTAGTCAGACGGATGGGCGCGTGATAAATACAAGAAAACCTCATAGGGGAATTGAAAAATGTGGGCTTCTGGGTTTTATACAAATAGTCTGATATAAAATATATTTAAAAAAAATATATTTTATTGAGTTTTTCCCTGAACCCCAACTCACGCATCTCCCTCTCGTGACTCTCGCACCTCACGGTTCCCTTAACCCAAGTGAGCCACTTTTCATGCATATGCAAACAAGGGAGACAACACAAATTTAAGGAGAAAAAAATATAAAAAACCAGACACAACAAAAGCAGCTGGCACAACAATCACCGGGGGCTTAACCCATAAATCCACACATGTTTACATTGGCTTAGCCACTCGAATTGAGGCTGGCCACAGCCGCTGCTGTGCTGGTGGTGCGCTTCCATATCAGTTGACAAATTTGTCAACTTGCCTGGCAACTTGAATGACATTTTCCAGAGCCAGTGTGCCTCAATTTAGTGCCTCCCCACCAGCCCGCCGCCAGCTATTTCCCCCGAAAGGAAAGGCGAACAATGGACAAACGGCCAGCCGGGCTTTCAATTCAAGAAATGGACAATTGTTGTCTCACTACGCTGATTCAATACAGATACAGATACAGATACAGATACAGGTAACAGGTAAAAATATTGGCCATCAGCATCGGCAACGGTAGCAGTCAACAACTGTAATTACTCCGAGTGCGATAAGGCCGCCCGTTGAAGTTGAAGTCGAGCCTTCAGCTAGTTGCACAAGTCTGTCTTATCAGTCCATAAATAGCAATCGGATGAGTCAATTTGAGTGGGCTTTTAGTTGGCCATATAGTTGGTAATAAGTCTATGAATTTGGCGGAGATAGGTCAGAAGGAAGTAGACTAGAAAAATGTATTAAAGACGAATAAATAAATAGGGATATTAGGTCTTCTTATTGGCTACTAATATAATCCTAAAAAAATCATGTATAATTTTAAGAGTATCTGTCTAGAAGCAATGAAAGCTAAAAGCAGTTTTTTTAAGAACCCATTAAAAAACCATAAAAAATAAAATAAGCTTACTTTATTGCCTTCCTTTAGTGTGCCTAGCAATCAAAACAAATTAAAAAAGTGCAGTCAGTGTGCCCAATATAACCCTAAAACATTAATGCGGATCTATGGCCGAGCATAAATCGTGGCTACATTCTTATCTTCTATCTGATATCTAATGCCTTCGATGCAGCTGCTACTGGCCAGAAGTCGAAGATAAATGCGACCGCGAAAACTTTGACAAGCGATTAACTTTACAATTTATCGCCCGGCAATTTGAATCGTCGTAAATCTTGGCCAGGCGACTCCAACTCCAACTCCGTTCAGAACCCGGTGCCCCGGCTCGTGTTGCGTCATTAATTTAACCAGTTGTTGCAACAAGCTTTAGCTTAGCCATTGGGTCAGGTTCGAGGCGCTCTAAGAATCGCTCTGATTAAAACATCAGGCCCGGAGTAAAGTTGCTCGACGGCTCCCCTTTCCCATTCTCCGCCCCGAAGTCGCTTTTATTTATGCATGTTTAAACATATTTAATGTCATTACGAGCACCTTGCCCAGCGCCCATGCCACAAACACGCATTTAATTATCTCGGCCGGCTCACCACATGCCCCATGCGCATTAATTTAATGAACGCATGCATTTCACATTTTTATCATGTCCAATTGGAGTGGGTCGTGGCTCGGGATCCGCGGCGGTGTATCCCAGTAGCTGCCTGGCCTGTTCCAATATATTTATTGCATCGTCGCCTTCAACGTTGTCGTTGTCGTTGCCAGTTGCCGTTGTTGCTCTGGTTGCTGCATCCTCGTCTCCATCGTCGTCGCGTTTTTAATCGCATTTAATATTTCATTTTATTAAGCCAATCGTTAAGTCCAGTCGCCGGTGCATCTGGATCTGCATCTGGTTGGTTGGTCATCTCGCTGCGGCGGATCCACGTCTGCTGATCGTCTGCTGGCGAACGGTGAGCAATTTGCTTAATGCTGTCATAAGGCTGTCAGTTTATCATTTGCATTGCGGCGCCTTTGGCGACATGGAGATGACACTTAATAAGCAGCTAACTTACGGGCCACCACTGGGGAGCTGCTGAGAACTCCAGAAGCTGCTGGTAGCTCAGGAACTAGGAGTTGAGTTGGTGGAAATAGACGAAATGCCAGGCATTTCATTGGTGGCATGTGGCTGCCACAACTCTGCAGCTGCAACTGAAAACCAACTGCATTCCATTCAGTCAACGGAGCGGAGTGTACAATTGCCATAGTCAATTGCACCTCCCTAAGAGAAGCGCACTGGGAGAATATTTCTGAGTTTTTAGAAATGGAAATATAAATAAAATCAATCAAGATTCTTGGTTTTTAGAGAGATATTTCTAAGAACTTTTTATCTTTCCTTTTAAGCTAATACTTATCCAAATACAAACAAATAAGTCATGTGCGTAGAGGGGGTTCTTTAATTGAATTAGCTTCACTCGATTCCAGTCCAACTGGCTGCTTTGTGGATGTTTAAGGTACAACCCCGAGTGTAGTGCGTTTAAACTACGCTTATGGCTGGCATTAAAAAAGGGGCAAAAGCAACTGTTGCCACGTTATTGTGGCAAGTTTTTGTTGCTCCTGCTTCCTGTCGTTATTGGAGCTGTAAGTTGTAAGCGGATAAGATGCGAGGGTTGCTTAAATTGTATATGAAAAGATTTAAGAATATAGTTTTACGTTTGAAATTCAAGCTTCTTTATAAATAGAAATTCATATAATAATAATCTTTTACTTATTTTCTTACCAATATCCCTGTTTAAAACGTATATATTAAAGAATGTGTTACTCGCCTAACTGCCCTCGCTCTGTTTCCATTGATACTTATGTCAATTACCATTCTCCATTCGCCTCTTTGCAGACAAATACCGTGGACTCGGTTACCATTTGGTCGCTCGTCTTGTCAATCACTTGGGATCGAGTTGAGCGGGCAGGCCTCAACTGGAAAATGGCCAAGGATGACCGGCAGACGCTTCCTGTTTGGGTAAGTTGATACTCTGGCCTAGGCAGGGGCTTAATTAGCCACACGACAGAACTTGGACTCCGACTCCGACTGCGACTGCGACCCCGACCCCTTGGTGACCTCAGAGCTGACGGCGGCGACTAATTTATCAAAAAATGGAGAGGGAAAAACTGAAATAACTCTACGCATAATTAAATCAAGCCAAACAAAACAGAAACTGCTATACGAGAAATAGCCACAGAAACATTAAGATAACCAAATGCGTTTTTAAACCGTTGAGCAACGCCTCTTTCTAACAGTTTCAACTGGGTCTAGAGTCTTGGGAGTTTTCGGGATTGCTTTTTCTTATCCATTCTGGCGTTTGTTTGAATTTTTCCCTTGGTTAATTGCCGCTTATTAATCTTTGGTGCGGTTAATGGTTTACGGACTCACAGAGAACCGAAATTCTAATTAATGAAATATATATTTTCGGGCTTTTTCTTGCATTGTTTTCTAAGCCGAAACTATAATCAATCATCGCAGTTTGCAGCCCAAAGATTCCACAGACTCTAGGCCCACGTGGATGGACGGAGGGACGACTAGAGTGTGTTGACAAATTTGTGAGTTGCCGGGGCAGATTGTAAGGAAGTTCGACGGCTGGGGTAGGTCTCAGTCACGTCCAAGGTCCTCTTTAACA